>JBBBDQ010014625.1:0-58820 GCA_037127315.1 Ascarosepion bandense
GTCAAGTGATGGAACGATTTTCTTTTAAATAAAATGAAAGAATCAATTATGAATGTGTGCGTTGAGAGAAATCATGTGTAAATGTGTGGGTTTATGAGTCAGTAAAGTTAATATGTGAAATAAAGTTTACACGTGTCAAGTGATGGAACGATTTTCTTTTTTAAATAAAATGAAGAATCAATTATGAATGTGTGCGTTGGAGAAAATCATGTGTAAATGTGTGGGTTTATGAGTCAGTAAAGTTAATATGTGAAATAAAGTTTACACGTGTCAAGTGATGGAACGATTTTCTTTAAATAAAATGAAAGAATCAATTATGAATGTGTGCGTTGAGAGAAATCATGTGTAAATGTGTGGGTTTATGAGTCAGTAAAGTTAATATGTGAAATAAAGTTTACACGTGTCAAGTGATGGAACGATTTTTCTTTAAATAAAATGAAAGAATCAATTATGAATGTGTGCGTTGAGAGAAATCATGTGTAAATGTGTGGGTTTATGAGTCAGTAAAGTTAATATGTGAAATAAAGTTTACACGTGTCAAATGATGGAACGATTTTCTTTTAAAAATAAAATGAAGAATCAATTATGAATGTGTGCGTTGAGAGAAATCATGTAAATGTGTGGGTTTATGAGTCAGTAAAGTTAATATGTGAAATAAAGTTTACACGTGTCAAGTGATGGAACGATATGCTTTTAAAAGAAAATGGGGAATCAATTATGAATGTGTGCGTTGAGAGAAATCATGTGTAAATGTGTGGGTTTATGAGTCAGTAAAGTTAATATGTGAAATAAAGTTTACACGTGTCAAGTGATGGAACGATTTTCTTTTTTAAATAAAATGAAAGAATCAGTTATGAATGTGAGCGTTGAGAGAAATCATGTGTAAATGTGTGGGTTTATGAGTCAGTAAAGTTAATATGTGAAATAAAGTTTACACGTGTCAAGTGATGGAACGATTTTCTTTTTTTAAATAAAATGAAAGAATCAATTATGAATGTGTGCGTTGAGAGAAATCATGTGTAAATGTGTGGGTTTATGAGTCAGTAAAGTTAATATGTGAAATAAAGTTCACACGTGTCAAGTGATGGAACGATTTCTTTTTAAATAAAATGAAAGAATCAATTATGAATGTGTGCGTTGAGAGAAATCATGTGTAAATGTGTGGGTTATGAGTCAGTAAAGTTAATATGTGAAATAAAGTTTACGTGTCAAGTGATGGAACGATTTTGCACAAATAAATGAAAGAATCAATTATGAATGTGTGCGTTGAGAGAAATCATGTGTAAATGTGTGGGTTTATGAGTCAGTAAAGTTAATATGTGAAATAAAGTTTACACGTGTCAAGTGATGGAACGATTTTCTTTTTTAAATAAAATGAAAAGAATCAATTATGAATGTGTGCGTTGAGAGAAATCATGTGTAAATGTGTGGGTTTATGAGTCAGTAAAGTTAATATGTGAAATAAAGTTCACACGTGTCAAGTGATGGAACGATTTTCTTTTTAAATAAAATGAAAGAATCAATTATGAATGTGAGCGTTGAGAGAAATCATGTGTAAATGTGTGGGTTTATGAGTCAGTAAAGTTAATATGTGAAATAAAGTTCACACGTGTCAAGTGATGGAACGATTTTTCTTTAAATAAAATGAAAGAATCAATTATGAATGTGTGCGTTGAGAGAAATCATGTGTAAATGTGTGGGTTTATGAGTCAGTAAAGTTAATATGTGAAATAAAGTTCACACGTGTCAAGTGATGGAACGATTTTCTTTTTTTAAATAAAATGAAAGAATCAATTGAATGTGTGCGTTGAGAGAAATCATGTGTAAATGTGTAGGTTTATGAGTCAGTAAAGTTAATATGTGAAATAAAGTTTACACGTGTCAAGTGATGGAACGATTTTCTTTTTTAAATAAAATGAAAGAATCAATTATGAATGTGTGCGTTGAGAGAAATCATGTGTAAATGTGTGGGTTTATGAGTCAGTAAGTTAATATGTGAAATAAAGTTCACACGTGTCAAGTGATGGAACGATTTTCTTTACAATAAGAAATGAAAGAATCAGTTATGAATGTGAGCGTTGAGAGAAATCATGTGTAAATGTGTGGGTTTATGAGTCAGTAAAGTTAATATGTGAAATAAAGTTCACACGTGTCAAGTGATGGAACGATTTTCTTTAAATAAAATGAAAGAATCAATTATGAATGTGTGCGTTGAGAGAAATCATGTGTAAATGTGTGGGTTTATGGAGTCAGTAAAGTTAATATGTGAAATAAAGTTCACACGTGTCAAGTGATGGAACGATTTTCTTTAAATAAAATGAAAGAATCAATTATGAATGTGTGCGTTGAGAGAAATCATGTGTAAATGTGTGGGTTTATGAGTCAGTAAAGTTAATATGTGAAATAAAGTTTACACGTGTCAAGTGATGGAACGATTTTCTTTTTAAATAAAATGAAAGAATCAATTATGAATGTGTGCGTTAGAGAGAAATCATGTGTAAATGTGTGGGTTTATGAGTCAGTAAAGTTAATAGTTGAAATAAAGTTTACACGTGTCAAGTGATGGAACGATTTTCTTTTTTAAATAAAATGAAAGAATCAATTATGAATGTGTGCGTTGAGAGAAATGTGTGTAAATGTGTGGGTTTATGAGTCAGTAAAGTTAATATGTGAAATAAAGTTTACACGTGTCAAGTGATGGAACGATTTTCTTTTTTAAATAAAATGAAAAGAATCAATTATGAATGTGTGCGTTGAGAGAAATCATGTGTAAATGTGTGGGTTTATGAGTCAGTAAAGTTAATATGTGAAATAAAGTTTACACGTGTCAAGTGATGGAACGATTTTTCTTTTAAATAAAATGAAAGAATCAATTATGAATGTGTGCGTTGAGAGAAATCATGTGTAAATGTGTGGGTTTATGAGTCAGTAAAGTTAATATGTGAAATAAAGTTCACACGTGTCAAGTGATGGAACGATTTTCTTTTTAAATAAAATGAAAGAATCAATTATGAATGTGTGCGTTGAGAGAAATCATGTGTAAATGTGTGGGTTTATGAGTCAGTAAAGTTAATATGTGAAATAAAGTTCACACGTGTCAAGTGATGGAACGATTTTCTTTTTTAAATAAAATGAAAGAATCAATTATGAATGTGTGCGTTGAGAGAAATCATGTGTAAATGTGATGAGGTTTATAATCAGTAAGTTGGCCTGTAATCTACATGAGATTTTGTGTCAAACGATGTGACGATTCTTTAAAATAAAATGAAAGATCAATTGAATGTGTGCGTTGGAGAAATCATGTGATAAATGGCAGGGTTATAAGTCAAGTAAAGTTAATATGTAAAATCAGTTCTTTTGTGTCTAAGTGATAGACATTTTCTTTAAATAAATGAAAAGAATCAGTTCTGAATATGACGGTGGAAATCGCCATGATAATGTGTGGGTTTACCAGTCAAAAGATTAATGTATGAATAAAGTTCACGTGTCAGGCGTTGATGAACGTTTTTCTTTAAATAAAATGAAAGAATCAATTATGAATGTGTGCGTTGAGAGAAATCGTAAATGTGTGGGTTTATGAGTCAGTAAAGTTAATATGTGAAATAAAGTTCACACGTGTCAAGTGATGGAACGATTTTCTTTTTTAAATAAAATGAAAAAGGTAATTATGAATGTGTGCGTTGAGAGAAATCATGTGTAAATGTGTGGGTTTATGAGTCAGTAAAGTTAATATGTGAAATAAAGTTTACACGTGTCAAGTGATGGAACGATTTTTTTCTTTTTTAAATAAAATGAAAGAATCAATTATGAATGTGTGCGTTGAGAGAAATCATGTGTAAATGTGTGGGTTTATGAGTCAGTAAAGTTAATATGTGAAATAAAGTTTACACGTGTCAAGTGATGGAACGATTTTCTTTAAATAAAATGAAAGAATCAATTATGAATGTGTGCGTTGAGAGAAATCATGTGTAAATGTACAGGTTTATGAGTCAGTAAAGTTAATATGTGAAATAAAGTTTACACGTGTCAAGTGATGGAACGATTTTCTTTTAAATAAAATGAAAGAATCAATTATGAATGTGTGCGTTGAGAGAAATCATGTGTAAATGTGTGGGTTTATGAGTCAGTAAAGTTAATATGTGAAATAAAGTTTACACGTGTCAAGTGATGGAACGATTTTCTTTTTTAAATAAAATGAAAGAATCAATTATGAATGTGTGCGTTGAGAGAAATCATGTGTAAATGTGTGGGTTTATGAGTCAGTAAAGTTAATATGTGAAATAAAGTTCACACGTGTCAAGTGATGGAACGATTTTCTTTTTAAATAAAATGAAAGAATCAATTATGAATGTGTGCGTTGAGAAAATCATGTGTAAATGTGTGGGTTTATGAGTCAGTAAAGTTAATATGTGAAATAAAGTTCACACGTGTCAAGTGATGGAACGATTTTCTTTTTAAATAAAATGAAAGAATCAGTTATGAATGTGAGCGTTGAGAGAAATCATGTGTAAATGTGTGGGTTTATGAGTCAATGAGATTAATATGTGAAATAAAGTTTACACGTGTCAAGTGATGGAACGATTTTCTTTGTCAAATGAAAGAATCAATTATGAATGTGTGCGTTGAGAGAAATCATGTGTAAATGTGTGGGTTTATGAGTCAGTAAAGTTAATATGTGAAATAAAGTTCACACGTGTCAAGTGATGGAACGATTTTCTTTAAATAAAATGAAAGAATCAATTATGAATGTGTGCGTTGAGAGAAATCATGTGTAAATGTGTGGGTTTATGAGTCAGTAAAGTTAATATGTGAAATAAAGTTTACGTGTCAAGTGATGGAACGATTTTCTTTTTTAAATAAAATGAAAGAATCAATTATGAATGTGTGCATTGAGAGAAATCATGTGTAAATGTGTGGGTTTATGAGTCAGTAAAGTTAATATGTGAAATAAAGTTCACACGTGTCAAGTGATGGAACGATTTTCTTTTTAAAATAAAATGAAAGAATCAGTTATGAATGTGAGCGTTGAGAGAAATCATGTGTAAATGTGTGGGTTTATGAGTCAGTAAAGTTAATATGTGAAATAAAGTTTACACGTGTCAAGTGATGGAACGATTTTCTTTTTAAATAAAATGAAAGAATCAATTATGAATGTGTGCGTTGAGAGAAATCATGTGTAAATGTGTGGGTTTATGAGTCAGTAAAGTTAATATGTGAAATAAAGTTCACACGTGTCAAATGATGGAACGATTTTCTTTAAATAAAATGAAAGAATCAATTATGAATGTGTGCGTTGAGAGAAATCATGTGTAAATGTGGGTTTATGAGTCAGTAAAGTTAATATGTGAAATAAAGTTCACACGTGTCAAGTGATGGAACGATTTTCTTTTTAAATAAAATGAAAGAATCGGTTGTGAATGTGGAGGCGTTGAGGAAAATCATGTGTAAATGTGTGGGTTTATGAGTCAGTAAAGTTAATATGTGAAATAAAGTTTACGTGTCAAGTGATGGAACGATTTTCTTTTTTTAAATAAAATGAAAGAATCAATTATGAATGTGTGCGTTGAGAGAAATCATGTGTAAATGTGTGGGTTTATGAGTCAGTAAAGTTAATATGTGAAGAAATAAAGTTCACACGTGTCAAGTGATGGAACGATTTTCTTTTTAAATAAAATGAAAGAATCAATTATGAATGTGTGCGTTGAGAGAAATCATGTGTAAATGTGTGGGTTTATGAGTCAGTAAATTTAATATGTGAAATAAAGTTTACGTGTCAAGTGAGTGGAACGATTTTCTTTTTTAAATAAAATGAAAGAATCAATTATGAATGTGTGCGTTGAAAGTATTATTATTGGCTGTGTTGGGTTTATGAGTCAGTAAAGTTAATATGTAGAAATAAAGTTCACACGTGTCAAGTGATGGAACGATTTTCTTTTAAATAAAATGAAAGAATCAGTTATGAATGTGAGCGTTGAGAGAAATCATGTGTAAATGTGTGGGTTTATGAGTCAGTAAAGTTAATATGTGAAATAAAGTTTACACGTGTCAAGTGATGGAACGATTTTCTTTTTTAAATAAAATGAAATCAATTATGAATGTGTGCGTTGAGAGAAATCATGTGTAAATGTGTGGGTTTATGAGTCAGTAAAGTTAATATGTGAAATAAAGTTCACACGTGTCAAGTGATGGAACGATTTTTCTTTAAATAAAATGAAGAATCAATTATGAATGTGTGCGTTGAGAGAAATCATGTGTAAATGGCTGGGTTTATGAGTCAGTAAAGTTAATATGTGAAATAAAGTTCACGTGTCAAGTGATGGAACGATTTTCTTTTTTAAATAAAATGAAAGAATCAATTATGAATGTGTGCGTTGAGAGAAATCATGTGTAAATGTGTGGGTTTATGAGTCAGTAAAGTTAATATGTGAAATAAAGTTCACACGTGTCAAGTGATGGAACGATTTTCTTTTTTAAATAAAATGAGAAAGAATCAATTATGAATGTGTGCGTTGAGAGAAATCATGTGTAAATGTGTAGGTTTATGAGTCAGTAAAGTTAATATGTGAAATAAAGTTCACACGTGTCAAGTGATGGAACGATTTTCTTTTTTAAATAAAATGAGAGAATCAGTTATGAATGTGAGCGTTGAGGAAAATCATGTGTAAATGTGTGGGTTTATGAGTCAGTAAAGTTAATATGTGAAATAAAGTTCACACGTGTCAAGTGATGGAACGATTTTCTTTAAATAAAATGAGAGAATCAGTTATGAATGTGTGCGTTGAGAGAAATCATGTGTAAATGTGTGGGTTTATGAGTCAGTAAAGTTAATATGTGAAATAAAGTTCACACGTGTCAAGTGATGGAACGATTTTCTTTTTTAAATAAAATGAGAGAATCAGTTATGAATGTGTGCGTTGAGAGAAATCATGTGTAAATGTGTGGGTTTATGAGTCAGTAAAGTTAATATGTAGAAATAAAGTTCACACGTGTAAAGTGATGGAACGATTTTCTTTTTTAAATAAAATGAGAGAATCAATTATGAATGTGTGCGTTGAGAGAAATCATGTGTAAATGTGTGGGTTTATGAGTCAGTAAAGTTAATATGTGAAATAAAGTTCACACGTGTCAAGTGATGGAACGATTTTCTTTTTTAAATAAAATGAGAGAATCAATTATGAATGTGTGCGTTGAGAGAAATCATGTGTAAATGTGTGGGTTTATGAGTCAGTAAAGTTAATATGTGAAATAAAGTTCACACGTGTCAAGTGATGGAACGATTTTCTTTTTTAAATAAAATGAGAGAATCAATTATGAATGTGTGCGTTGAGAGAAATCATGTGTAAATGTGTGGGTTTATGAGTCAGTAAAGTTAATGGCAAATAAAGTTCACACGTGTCAAGTGATGGAACGATTTTCTTTAAATAAAATGAGAGAATCAATTATGAATGTGTGCGTTGAGAGAAATCATGTGTGTAAATGTGTGGGTTTATGAGTCAGTAAAGTTAATATGTGAAATAAAGTTCACACGTGTCAAGTGATGGAACGATTTTCTTTTTCAAATAAAATGAGAGAATCAATTATGAATGTGTGCGTTGAGAGAAATCATGTGTAAATGTGTGGGTTTATGAGTCAGTAAAGTTAATATGTGAAATAAAGTTCACACGTGTCAAGTGATGGAACGATTTTCTTTTTTAAATAAAATGAGAGAATCAGTTATGAATGTGTGCGTTGAGAGAAATCATGTGTAAATGTGTGGGTTTATGAGTCAGTAAAGTTAATATGTGAAATAAAGTTCACACGTGTCAAGTGATGGAACGATTTTCTTTAAATAAAATGAGAGAATCAGTTATGAATGTGTGCGTTGAGAGAAATCATGTGTAAATGTGTGGGTTTATGAGTCAGTAAAGTTAATATGTGAAATAAAGTTCACACGTGTCAAGTGATGGAACGATTTTCTTTTTTAAATAAAATGAGAGAATCAGTTATGAATGTGTGCGTTGAGAGAAATCATGTGTAAATGTGTGGGTTTATGAGTCAGTAAAGTTAATATGTGAAATAAAGTTCACACGTGTCAAGTGATGGAACGATTTTCTTTTTAAATAAAATGAGAGAATCAATTATGAATGTGTGCGTTGAGAGAAATCATGTGTAAATGTGTGGGTTTATGAGTCAGTAAAGTTAATATGTGAAATAAAGTTCACACGTGTCAAGTGATGGAACGATTTTCTTTTTAAATAAAATGAGAGAATCAGTTATGAATGTGTGCGTTGAGAGAAATCATGTGTAAATGTGTGGGTTTATGAGTCAGTAAAGTTAATATGTGAAATAAAGTTCACACGTGTCAAGTGATGGAATTGATTTTCTTTCTACAAATAAATGAGAAATCAGTTAATGAATGTGTGCGTTGAGAAATCATGTGTAAATGTGTGGGTTTATGAGTCAATGAAGTTAATATGTGAAATAAAGTTCACACGTGTCAAGTGATGGAACGATTTTCTTTTTTAAATAAAATGAGAGAATCAGTTATGAATGTGTGCGTTGAGAGAAATCATGTGTAAATGTGTGGGTTTATGAGTCAGTAAAGTTAATATGTGAAATAAAGTTCACACGTGTCAAGTGATGGAACGATTTTCTTTTTAAATAAAATGAGAGAATCAGTTATGAATGTGTGCGTTGAGAGAAATCATGTGTAAATGTGTGGGTTTATGAGTCAGTAAAGTTAATATGTGAAATAAAGTTCACACGTGTCAAGTGATGGAACGATTTTCTTTTTTTAAAGAAAATGAGAGAATCAATTATGAATGTGTGCGTTGAGAGAAATCATGTGTAAATGTGTGGGTTTATGAGTCAGTAAAGTTAATATGTGAAATAAAGTTCACACGTGTCAAGTGATGGAACGATTTTCTTTAAATAAAATGAGCGAATCAGTTATGAATGTGTGCGTTGAGAGAAATCATGTGTAAATGTGTGGGTTTATGAGTCAGTAAAGTTAATATGTGAAATAAAGTTTACACGTGTCAAGTGATGGAACGATTTTCTTTTTAAATAAAATGAGAGAATCAGTTATGAATGTGTGCGTTGAGAGAAATCATGTGTAAATGTGTGGGTTTATGAGTCAGTAAAGTTAATATGTGAAATAAGGTTCACACGTGTCAAGTGATGGAACGATTTTCTTTTTGAAAAGTGAGAGAATCAATTATGAATGTGTGCGTTGAGAGAAATCATGTGTAAATGTGTGGGTTTATGAGTCAGTAAAGTTAATATGTGAAATAAAGTTCACACGTGTCAAGTGATGGAACGATTTTCTTTAAATAAAATGAGAGAATCAATTATGAATGTGTGCCATTTAGGAAGAAATCATGTGTGAATGTGTGGGTTTTTATGAGTCAGTAAAGTTAATATGTGAAATAAAGTTCACACGTGTCAAGTGGTGAACAAAATTTTGTTTTTTAAATAAAATGAGAGAATCAGTTATGAATGTGTGCGTTGAGAGAAATCATGTGTAAATGTGTGGGTTTATGAGTCAGTAAAGTTAATATGTGAAATAAAGTTTACACGTGTCAAGTGATGGAACGATTTTCTTTTTTAAATAAAATGAGAGAATCAATTATGTGAATGTGTGCGTTGAGAGAAATCATGTGTAAATGTGTGGGTTTATGAGTCAGTAAAGTTAATGTGTGAAATAAAAGTTCCACACGTGTCAAGTGATGGAACGATTTTCTTTAAATAAAATGAGAGAATCAATTATGAATGTGTGCGTTGAGAGAAATCATGTGTAAATGTGTGGGTTTATGAGTCAGTAAAGTTAATATGTGAAATAAAGTTCACACGTGTCAAGTGATGGAACGATTTTCTTTAAATAAAATGAGAGAATCAGTTATGAATGTGTGCGTTGAGAGAAATCATGTGTAAATGTGTGGGTTTATGAGTCAGTAAAGTTAATATGTGAAATAAAGTTCACACGTGTCAAGTGATGGAACGATTTTCTTTTTTTAAATAAAATGAGAGAATCAATTATGAATGTGTGCGTTGAGAGAAATCATGTGTAAATGTGTGGGTTTATGAGTCAGTAAAGTTAATATGTGAAATAAAGTTCACACGTGTCAAGTGATGGAACGATTTTCTTTTTTAAATAAAATGAGAGAATCAGTTATGAATGTGTGCGTTGAGAGAAATCATGTGTAAATGTGTGGGTTTATGAGTCAGTAAAGTTAATATGTGAAATAAAGTTCACACGTGTCAAGTGATGGAACGATTTTCTTTTTAAATAAAATGAGAGAATCAATTATGAATGTGTGCGTTGAGAGAAATCATGTGTAAATGTGTGGGTTTATGAGTCAGTAAAGTTAATATGTGAAATAAAGTTCACACGTGTCAAGTGATGGAACGATTTTCTTTTTTAAATAAAATGAGAGAATCAGTTATGAATGTGTGCGTTGAGAGAAATCATGTGTAAATGTGTGGGTTTATGAGTCAGTAAAGTTAATATGTGAAATAAAGTTCACACGTGTCAAGTGATGGAACGATTTTCTTTTTTAAATAAAATGAGAGAATCAATTATGAATGTGTGCGTTGAGAGAAATCATGTGTAAATGTGTGGGTTTATGAGTCAGTAAAGTTAATATGTGAAATAAAGTTCACGTGTCAAGTGATGGAACGATTTTCTTTTTAAATAAAATGAGAGAATCAGTTATGAATGTGTGCGTTGAGAGAAATCATGTGTAAATGTGTGGGTTTATGAGTCAGTAAAGTTAATATGTGAAATAAAGTTCACACGTGTCAAGTGATGGAACGATTTTCTTTTTTAAATAAAATAGAGAGAATCAATTATGAATGTGTGCGTTGAGAGAAATCATGTGTAAATGTGTGGGTTTATGAGTCAGTAAAGTTAATATGTGAAATAAAGTTCACACGTGTCAAGTGATGGAACGATTTTCTTTTTTAAATAAAATGAGAGAATCAGTTATGAATGTGTGCGTTGAGAGAAATCATGTGTAAATGTGTGGGTTTATGAGTCAGTAAAGTTAATATGTGAAATAAAGTTCACACGTGTCAAGTGATGGAACGATTTTCTTTAAATAAAATGAGAGAATCAATTATGAATGTGTGCGTTGAGAGAAATCATGTGTAAATGTGTGGGTTTATGAGTCAGTAAAGTTAATATGTGAAATAAAGTTCACACGTGTAAAGTGATGGAACGATTTTTTCTTTTAAATAAAATGAGAGAATCAGTTATGAATGTGCGTTGAGAGAAATCATGTGTAAATGTGTGGGTTTATGAGTCAGTAAAGTTAATATGTGAAATAAAGTTCACACGTGTCAAATGATGGAACGATTTTTTTCTTTTTTAAATAAAATGAGAGAATCAATTATGAATGTGTGCGTTGAGAGAAATCATGTGTAAATGTGTGGGTTTATGAGTCAGTAAAGTTAATATGTGAAATAAAGTTCACACGTGTCAAGTGATGGAACGATTTTCTTTTTTAAATAAAATGAGAGAATCAGTTATGAATGTGTGCGTTGAGAAAATCATGTGTAAATGTGTGGGTTTATGAGTCAGTAAATTTAATATGTGAAATAAAGTTCACACGTGTCAAGTGATGGAACGATTTTCTTTTTTAAATAAAATGAGAGAATCAATTATGAATGTGTGCGTTGAGAGAAATCATGTAAATGTGTGGGTTTATGAGTCAGTAAAGTTAATATGTGAAATAAAGTTCACACGTGTCAAGTGATGGAACGATTTTCTTTTTTAAATAAAATGAGAGAATCAATTATGAATGTGTGCGTTGAGAGAAATCATGTAAATGTGTGGGTTTATGAGTCAGTAAAGTTAATATGGCAAATAAAAGTTCCACACGTGTCAAGTGATGGAACGATTTTCTTTTTAAATAAAATGAGAGAATCAATTATGAATGTGTGCGTTGAGAGAAATCATGTGTAAATGTGTGGGTTTATGAGTCAGTAAAGGATTAATATGTGAAATAAAGTTCACACGTGTCAAGTGATGGAACGATTTTCTTTAAATAAAATGAAGGAGAATCAGTTATGAATGTGTGCGTTGAGAGAAATCATGTGTAAATGTGTGGGTTTATGAGTCAGTAAAGTTAATATGTGAAATAAAGTTCACACGTGTCAAGTGATGGAACGATTTTCTTTTTTAAATAAAATGAGAGAATCAATTATGAATGTGTGCGTTGAGAGAAATCATGTGTAAATGGGTGGGTTTATGAGTCAGTAAAGTTAATATGTGAAATAAAGTTCACACGTGTCAAGTGATGGAACGATTTTCTTTTTTAAATAAAATGAGAGAATCAATTATGAATGTGTGCGTTGAGAGAAATCATGTGTAAATGGGTGGGTTTATGAGTCAGTAAAGTTAATATGTGAAATAAAGTTTACACGTGTCAAGTGATGGAACGATTTTCTTTTTGAAAGAAAATGAGAGAATCAGTTATGAATGTGTGTGTTGAGAGAAATCATGTGTAAATGGGTGGGTTTATGAGTCAGTAAAGTTAATATGTGAAATAAAGTTCACACGTGTCAAGTGATGGAACGATTTTCTTTTTAAATAAAATGAGAGAATCAATTATGAATGTGTGCGTTGAGAGAAATCATGTGTAAATGGGTGGGTTTATGAGTCAGTAAAGTTAATATGTGAAATAAAGTTTACACGTGTCAAGTGATGGAACGATTTTCTTTTGAAAGAAAATGAGAGAATCAGTTATGAATGTGTGTGTTGAGAGAAATCATGTGTAAATGGGTGGGTTTATGAGTCAGTAAAGTTAATATGTGAAATAAAGTTCCCGTGTCAAGTGATGGAACGATTTTCTTTGAAAAATAAAATGAGAGAATCAATTATGAATGTGTGCGTTGAGAGAAATCATGTGTAAATGGGTGGGTTTATGAGTCAGTAAAGTTAATATGTGAAATAAAGTTCACACGTGTCAAGTGATGGAACGATTTTTCTTTAAATAAAATGAGAGAATCAATTATGAATGTGTGCGTTGAGAGAAATCATGTGTAAATGGGTGGGTTTATGAGTCAGTAAAGTTAATATATTGAAATAAAGTTTACACGTGTCAAGTGATGGAACGATTTTCTTTTGAAAGAAAATGAGAGAATCAGTTATGTGAATGTGTGCGTTGAGAGAAATCATGTGTAAATGGGTGGGTTTATGAGTCAATAAAGTTAATATGTGAAATAAAGTTCACACGTGTCAAGTGATGGAACGTTTTCTTTTTTAAATAAAATGAGAGAATCAATTATGAATGTGTGCATTGAGAGAAATCATGTGTAAATGGGTGGGTTTATGAGTCAGTAAAGTTAATATGCGAAATAAAGTTTACATGTCAAGTGATGGAACGATTTTCTTTTTAAATAAAATGAGAGAATCAATTATGAATGTATTGCGTTGAGAGAAATCATGTGTAAATGGGTGGGTTTATGAGTCAGTAAAGTTAATATGTGGGTAAGTTCACGTGTCAAGTGATGGAACGATTTTCTTTTTTAAATAAAATGAGAGAATCAATTATGAATGTGTGCGTTGAGAGAAATCATGTGTAAATGGGTGGGTTTATGAGTCAGTAAAGTTAATATGTGAAATAAAGTTCACGTGTCAAGTGATGGAACGATTTTTTTTTCTTTAAATAAAATGAGAGAATCAATTATGAATGTGTGCGTTGAGAGAAATCATGTGTAAATGGGTGGGTTTATGAGTCAGTAAAGTTAATATGTGAAATAAAGTTCACATTATTGTCAAGTGATGGAACGATTTTCTTTTTTAAATAAAATGAGAGAATCAATTATGAATGTGTGCGTTGAGAGAAATCATGTGTAAATGGGTGGGTTTATGAGTCAGTAAAGTTAATATGTGAAATAAAGTTCACACGTGTCAAGTGATGGAACGATTTTTCTTTTTAAATAAAATGAGAGAATCAATTATGAATGTGTGCGTTGAGAGAAATCATGTGTAAATGGGTGGGTTTATGAGTCAGTAAAGTTAATATGTGAAATAAAGTTCACACGTGTCAAGTGATGGAACGATTTTCTTTAATAAATGAGAGAATCAATTATGCTAGAATGTGTGCGTTGAGAGAAATCATGTGTAAATGGGTGGGTTTATGAGTCAGTAAAGTTAATATGTGAAATAAAGTTCACACGTGTCAAGTGATGGAACGATTTTCTTTTTAAATAAAATGAGAGAATCAATTATGAATGTGTGCGTTGAGAGAAATCATGTGTAAATGTGTGGGTTTATGAGTCAGTAAAGTTAATATGTGAAATAAAGTTTACACGTGTCAAGTGATGGAACGATTTTCTTTTTTGAAAGAAAATGAGCGAATCAGTTATGAATGTGTGCGTTGAGAGAAATCATGTGTAAATGTGTGGGTTTATGAGTCAGTAAAGTTAATATGTGAAATAAAGTTTACACGTGTCAAGTGATGGAACGATTTTCTTTTTGAAAGAAAATGGCTGAATCAATTATGAATGTGTGCGTTGAGAGAAATCATGTGTAAATGTGTGGGTTTATGAGTCAGTAAAGTTAATATGTGAAATAAAGTTTACACGTGTCAAGTGATGGAACGATTTTCTTTTTTAAATAAAATGAGCGAATCAGTTATGAATGTGTGCGTTGAGAGAAATCATGTGTAAATGTGTGGGTTTATGAGTCAGTAAAGTTAATATGTGAAATAAAGTTTACACGTGTCAAGTGATGGAACGATTTTCTTTTTGAAAGAAAATGAGCGAATCAGTTATGAATGTGTGCGTTGAGAGAAATCATGTGTAAATGTGTGGGTTTATGAGTCAGTAAAGTTAATATGTGAAATAAAGTTTACACGTGTCAAGTGATGGAACGATTTTCTTTTAAATAAAATGGGCTTCGAATCAATTTATGAATGTGTGCGTTGAGAGAAATCATGTGTAAATGTGTGGGTTTATGAGTCAGTAAAGTTAATATGTGAAATAAAGTTTACGTGTCAAGTGATGGAACGATTTTCTTTTTGAAAGAAAATGAGCGAATCAGTTATGAATGTGTGCGTTGAGAGAAATCATGTGTAAATGTGTGGGTTTATGAGTCAGTAAAGTTAATATGTGAAATAAAGTTTACACGTGTCAAGTGATGGAACGATTTTCTTTTTGAAAGAAAATGAGCGAATCAGTTATGAATGTGTGCGTTTAAGGAAGAAATCATGTGTAAATGTGTGGGTTTATGAGTCAGTAAAGTTAATATGTGAAATAAAGTTTACACGTGTCAAGTGATGGAACGATTTTCTTTTTGAAAGAAAATGAGCGAATCAGTTATGAATGTGTGCGTTGAGAGAAATCATGTGTAAATGTGTGGGTTTATGAGTCAGTAAAGTTAATATGTGAAATAAAGTTTACACGTGTCAAGTGATGGAACGATTTTCTTTTTGAAAGAAAATGAGCGAATCAGTTATGAATGTGTGCGTTGAGAGAAATCATGTGTAAATGTGTGGGTTTATGAGTCAGTAAAGTTAATATGTGAAATAAAGTTCACACGTGTCAAGTGATGGAACGATTTTCTTTTTTAAATAAATGAAGGAGTAATTCTGGAATGTGTGCGTTGAGAGAAATCATGTGTAAATGTGTGGGTTTATGAGTCAGTAAAGTTAATATGTGAAATAAAGTTTACACGTGTCAAGTGATGGAACGATTTTCTTTTTGAAAGAAAATGAGCGAATCAGTTATGAATGTGTGCGTTGAGAGAAATCATGTGTAAATGTGTGGGTTTATGAGTCAGTAAAGTTAATATGTGAAATAAAGTTTACGTGTCAAGTGATGGAACGATTTTCTTTTTTAAATAAAATGAGCGAATCAGTTATGAATGTGTGCGTTGAGAGAAATCATGTGTAAATGTGTGGGTTTATGAGTCAGTAAAGTTAATATGTGAAATAAAGTTTACACGTGTCAAGTGATGGAACGATTTTCTTTTTAAATAAAATGAGAGAATCAGTTATGAATGTGTGCGTTGAGAGAAATCATGTGTAAATGTGTGGGTTTATGAGTCAGTAAAGTTAATATGTGAAATAAAGTTTACACGTGTCAAGTGATGGAACGATTTTCTTTTTTTTAAATAAAATGAGAGAATCAGTTATGAATGTGTGCGTTGAGAGAAATCATGTGTAAATGTGTGGGTTTATGAGTCAGTAAAGTTAATATGTGAAATAAAGTTTACACGTGTCAAGTGATGGAACGATTTTCTTTTTTAAATAAAATGAGCGAATCAGTTATGAATGTGTGCGTTGAGAGAAATCATGTGTAAATGTGTGGGTTTATGAGTCCAGTAAAGTTAATATGTGAAATAAAGTTTGCACGTGTCAAGTGATGGAACGATTTTCTTTTTTAAATAAAATGAGAGAATCAGTTATGAATGTGTGCGTTGAGAGAAATCATGTGTAAATGTGTGGGTTTATGAGTCAGTAAAGTTAATATGTGAAATAAAGTTTACACGTGTCAAGTGATGGAACGATTTTCTTTGAAAAGAAAATGAGCGAATCAGTTATGAATGTGTGCGTTGAGAGAAATCATGTGTAAATGTGTGGGTTTATGAGTCAGTAAAGTTAATATGTGAAATAAAGTTTACACGTGTCAAGTGATGGAACGATTTTCTTTTAAATAAAATGAGCGAATCAGTTATGAATGTATACGTTGAGAGAAATCATGTGTAAATGTGTGGGTTTATGAGTCAGTAAAGTTAATATGTGAAATAAAGTTTACACGTGTCAAGTGATGGAACGATTTTCTTTTTGAAAGAAAATGAGCGAATCAGTTATGAATGTGTGCGTTGAGAGAAATCATGTGTAAATGTGTGGGTTTATGAGTCAGTAAAGTTAATATGTGAAATAAAGTTCACACGTGTCAAGTGATGGAACGATTTTCTTTTTTAAATAAAATGAGAGAATCAATTATGAATGTGTGCGTTAGAGAAATCATGTGTAAATGGGTGGGTTTATGAGTCAGTAAAGTTAATATGTGAAATAAAGTTTACACGTGTCAAGTGATGGAACGATTTTCTTTTTGAAAGGAAGGCGAATCAGTTATGAATGTGTGCGTTGAGAGAAATCATGTGTAAATGGGTGGGTTTATGAGTCAGTAAAGTTAATATGTGAAATAAAGTTCACACGTGTCAAGTGATGGAACGATTTCTTTTTTTAAATAAAATGAGAGAATCAATTATGAATGTGTGCGTTGAGAGAAATCATGTGTAAATGTGTGGGTTTATGAGTCAGTAAAGTTAATATGTGAAATAAAGTTTACACGTGTCAAGTGATGGAACGATTTTTTCTTTTGAAAGAAAATGAGCGAATCAGTTATGAATGTGTGCGCGAGAGAAATCATGTGTAAATGGGTGGGTTTATGAGTCAGTAAAGTTAATATGTGAAATAAAGTTTACGTGTCAAGTGATGGAACGATTTTCTTTTTTAAATAAAATGAGCGAATCAGTTATGAATGTGTGCGTTGAGAGAAATCATGTGTAAATGTGGGTTTTTATGAGTCAGTAAAGTTAATATGTGAAATAAAGTTTACACGTGTCAAGTGATGGAACGATTTTCTTTTTGAAAGAAAATGAGCGAATCAGTTATGAATGTGTGCGTTGAGAGAAATCATGTGTAAATGTGTGGGTTTATGAGTCAGTAAAGTTAATATGTGAAATAAAGTTTACACGTGTCAAGTGATGGAACGATTTTCTTTTTTAAATAAAATGGCGAATCAGTTATGAATGTGTGCGTTGAGAGAAATCATGTGTAAATGTGGGTTTATGAGTCAGTAAAGTTAATATGTGAAATAAAGTTTACACGTGTCAAGTGATGGAACGATTTTCTTTTTGAAAGAAAATGAGCGAATCAGTTATGAATGTGTGCGTTGAGAGAAATCATGTGTAAATGTGTGGGTTTATGAGTCAGTAAAAAGTTAATATGTGAAATAAAGTTCACACGTGTCAAGTGATGGAACGATTTTCTTTTTTAAATAAAATGAGAGAATCAATTATGAATGTGTGCGTTGAGAGAAATCATGTGTAAATGTGTGGGTTTATGAGTCAGTAAAGTTAATATGTGAAATAAAGTTTACACGTGTCAAGTGATGGAACGATTTTCTTTTTGAAAGAAAATGAGCGAATCAGTTATGAATGTGTGCGTTGAGAGAAATCATGTGTAAATGGGTGGGTTTATGAGTCAGTAAAGTTAATATGTGAAATAAAGTTTACACGTGTCAAGTGATGGAACGATTTTCTTTTTGAAAGAAAATGAGCGAATCAGTTATGAATGTGTGCGTTGAGAGAAATCATGTGTAAATGGGTGGGTTTATGAGTCAGTAAAGTTAATATGTGGAAATAAAGTTTACACGTGTCAAGTGATGGAACGAATTTCTTTTTGAAAGAAAATGAGCGAATCAGTTATGAATGTGTGCGTTGAGAGAAATCATGTGTAAATGGGTGGGTTTATGAGTCAGTAAAGTTAATATGTGAAATAAAGTTTACACGTGTCAAGTGATGGAACGATTTTCTTTTTGAAAGAAAATGAGCGAATCAGTTATGAATGTGTGCGTTGAGAGAAATCATGTGTAAATGGGTGGGTTTATGAGTCAATAAAGTTAATATGTGAAATAAAGTTTACACGTGTCAAGTGATGGAACGATTTTCTTTTTGAAAGAAAATGAGCGAATCAGTTATGAATGTGTGCGTTGAGAGAAATCATGTGTAAATGGGTGGGTTTATGAGTCAGTAAAGTTAATATGTGAAATAAAGTTTACACGTGTCAAGTGATGGAACGATTTTCTTTTGAAAGAAAATGAGCGAATCAGTTATGAATGTGTGCGTTGAGAGAAATCATGTGTAAATGGGTGGGTTTATGAGTCAGTAAAGTTAATATGTGAAATAAAGTTCACACGTGTCAAGTGATGGAACGATTTTCTTTTTGAAAGAAAATGAGCGAATCAGTTATGAATGTGTGCGTTGAGAGAAATCATGTGTAAATGGGTGGGTTTATGAGTCAGTAAAGTTAATATGTGAAATAAAGTTTACACGTGTCAAGTGATGGAACGATTTTCTTTGAAAGAAAATGAGCGAATCAGTTATGAATGTGTGCGTTGAGAGAAATCATGTGTAAATGGGTGGGTTTATGAGTCCAGTAAAATTAATATGTGAAATAAAGTTTACACGTGTCAAGTGATGGAACGATTTTCTTTTTGAAAAAGAAAATGAGCGAATGGGGTGTGAATGTGTGCGTTGAGAGAAATCATGTGTAAATGGGTGGGTTTATGAGTCAGTAAAGTTAATATGTGAAATAAAGTTTACACGTGTCAAGTGATGGAACGATTTTCTTTTTTGAAGAAAATGAGCGAATCAGTTATGAATGTGTGTGTTGAGAGAAATCATGTGTAAATGTGTGGGTTTATGAGTCAGTAAAGTTAATATGTGAAATAAAGTTCACACGTGTCAAGTGATGGAACGATTTTTTTCTTTTTGAAAGAAAATGAGCGAATCAGTTATGAATGTGTGCGTTGAGAGAAATCATGTGTAAATGGGTGGGTTTATGAGTCAGTAAAGTTAATATGTGAAATAAAGTTCACGTGTCAAGTGATGGAACGATTTTCTTTTTGAAGAGAAATGAGCGAATCAGTTATGAATGTGTGCGTTGAGAGAAATCATGTGTAAATGGGTGGGTTTTGGCAGGTCAGTAAAGTTAATATGTGAAATAAAGTTTACACGTGTCAAGTGATGGAACGATTTTCTTTTTGAAAGAAAATGAGCGAATCAGTTATGAATGTGTGCGTTGAGAGAAATCATGTGTAAATGGGTGGGTTTATGAGTCAGTAAAGTTAATATGTGAAATAAAGTTTACACGTGTCAAGTGATGGAACGATTTTCTTTTTTGAAAGAAAATGAGCGAATCAGTTATGAATGTGTGTGTTGAGGAGAAATCATGTGTAAATGTGTGGGTTTATGAGTCAGTAAAGTTAATATGTGAAATAAAGTTCACACGTGTCAAGTGATGGAACGATTTTCTTTTTGAAAGAAAATGAGCGAATCAGTTATGAATGTGTGCGTTGAGGAAAATCATGTGTAAATGGGTGGGTTTATGAGTCAGTAAAGTTAATATGTGAAATAAAGTTCACACGTGTCAAGTGATGGAACGATTTTCTTTTGAAAGAAAATGAGCGAATCAGTTATGAATGTGTGCGTTGAGAGAAATCATGTGTAAATGGGTGGGTTTATGAGTCAGTAAAGTTAATATGTGAAATAAAGTTTACGTGTCAGAAGTGATGGAACGATTTTTTTTTCTTTTTGAAAGAAAATGAGCGAATCAGTTATGAATGTGTGCGTTGGGAAAATCATGTGTAAATGGGTGGGTTTATGAGTCAGTAAAGTTAATATGTGAAATAAAGTTTACACGTGTCAAGTGATGGAACGATTTTCTTTTTGAAAGAAAATGAGCGAATCAGTTATGAATGTGTGTGTTGAGAGAAATCATGTGTAAATGTGTGGGTTTATGAGTCAGTAAAGTTAATATATTGAAATAAAGTTCACACGTGTCAAGTGATGGAACGATTTTCTTTTTGAAAGAAAATGAGCGAATCAGTTATGAATGTGTGCGTTGAGAGAAATCATGTGTAAATGGAGTGGAGTTTTATGAGTCAGTAAAGTTAATATGTGAAATAAAGTTCACACGTGTCAAGTGATGGAACGATTTTCTTTTTGAAAGAAAATGAGCGAATCAGTTATGAATGTGTGCGTTGAGAGAAATCATGTGTAAATGGGTGGGTTTATGAGTCAGTAAAGTTAATATGTGAAATAAAGTTTACACGTGTCAAGTGATGGAACGATTTTCTTTTGAAAGAAAATGAGCGAATCAGTTATGAATGTGTGCGTTGAGAGAAATCATGTGTAAATGGGTGGGTTTATGAGTCAGTAAAGTTAATATGTGAAATAAAAAGTTTACACGTGTCAAGTGATGGAACGATTTTCTTTTTGAAAGAAAATGAGCGAATCAGTTATGAATGTGTGTGTTGAGAGAAATCATGTGTAAATGTGTGGGTTTATGAGTCAGTAAAGTTAATATGTGAAATAAAGTTCACACGTGTCAAGTGATGGAACGATTTTCTTTTTGAAAGAAAATGAGCGAATCAGTTATGAATGTGTGCGTTGAGAGAAATCATGTGTAAATGGGTGGGTTTATGAGTCAGTAAAGTTAATATGTGAAATAAAGTTCACACGTGTCAAGTGATGGAACGATTTTCTTTGAAAGAAAATGAGCGAATCAGTTATGAATGTGTGCGTTGAGAGAAATCATGTGTAAATGGGTGGGTTTATGAGTCAGTAAAGTTAATATGTGAAATAAAGTTTACACGTGTCAAGTGATGGAACGATTTCTTTTGAAAGAAAATGAGCGAATCAGTTATGAATGTGTGCGTTGAGAGAAATCATGTGTAAATGTGTGGGTTTATGAGTCAGTAAAGTTAATATGTGAAATAAAGTTTACACGTGTCAAGTGATGGAACGATTTTCTTTTTTGAAAGAAAATGAGCGAATCAGTTATGAATGTGTGCGTTGAGAGAAATCATGTGTAAATGGGTGGGTTTATGAGTCAGTAAAGTTAATATGTGAAATAAAGTTCACACGTGTCAAGTGATGGAACGATTTTCTTTTGAAAGAAAATGAGCGAATCAGTTATGAATGTGTGCGTTGAGAGAAATCATGTGTAAATGTGTGGGTTTATGAGTCAGTAAAGTTAATATGTGAAATAAAGTTCACACGTGTCAAGTGATGGAACGATTTTCTTTTTAAATAAAATGAGAGAATCAATTATGAATGTGTGCGTTGGGAAAATCATGTGTAAATGTGTGGGTTTATGAGTCAGTAAAGTTAATATGTGAAATAAAGTTTACACGTGTCAAGTGATGGAACGATTTTCTTTGAAAGAAAATGAGCGAATCAGTTATGAATGTGTGCGTTGAGAGAAATCATGTGTAAATGTGTGGGTTTGTGAGTCAGTAAAGTTAATATGTGAAATAAAGTTCACACGTGTCAAATGATGGAACGATTTTCTTTAAATAAAATGAGAGAATCAATTATGAATGTGTGCGTTGAGAGAAATCATGTGTAAATGTGTGGGTTTATGAGTCAGTAAAGTTAATATGTGAAATAAAGTTCACGTGTCAAGTGATGGAACGATTTTCTTTTAAATAAAATGAGAGAATCAGTTATGAATGTGTGCGTTGAGAGAAATCATGTGTAAATGTGTGGGTTTATGAGTCAGTAAAGTTAATATGTGAAATAAAGTTCACACGTGTCAAGTGATGGAACGATTTTCTTTAAATAAAATGGGAGAGAATCAATTATGAATGTGTGCGTTGAGAGAAATCATGTGTAAATGTGTGGGTTTATGAGTCAGTAAAGTTAATATGTGAAATAAAGTTCACGTGTCAAGTGATGAACGATTTTCTTTTTAAATAAAATGAGAGAATCAATTATGAATGTGTGCGTTGAGAGAAATCATGTGTAAATGAGTGGGTTTATGAGTCAGTAAAGTTAATATGTGAAATAAAGTTCACGTGTCAAGTGATGGAACGATTTTCTTTTTTAAATAAAATGAGAGAATCAGTTATGAATGTGTGCGTTGAGAGAAATCATGTGTAAATGTGTGGGTTTATGAGTCAGTAAAGTTAATATGTGAAATAAAGTTCACACGTGTCAAGTGATGGAACGATTTTCTTTTGAAAGAAAATGAGCGAATCAGTTATGAATGTGTGCGTTGAGAGAAATCATGTGTAAATGTGTGGGTTTATGAGTCAGTAAAGTTAATATGTGAAATAAAGTTCACACGTGTCAAGTGATGGAACGATTTCTTTTTAAATAAAATGAGAGAATCAATTATGAATGTGTGCGTTGAGAGAAATCATGTGTAAATGTGTGGGTTTATGAGTCAGTAAAGTTAATATGTGAAATAAAGTTCACGTGTCAGTGATGGAACGATTTTCTTTAAATAAAATGAGAGAATCAATTATGAATGTGTGCGTTGAGAGAAATCATGTGTAAATGGGTGGGTTTATGAGTCAGTAAAGTTAATATGTGAAATAAAGTTCACACGTGTCAAGTGATGGAACGATTTTCTTTTTTAAATAAAATGAGAGAATCAATTATGAATGTGTGGGTGGAAGAAATCATGTGTAAATGTGTGGGTTTATGAGTCAGTAAAGTTAATATGTGAAATAAAGTTCACACGTGTCAAGTGATGGAACGATTTTCTTTTTAAATAAAATGAGAGAATCAATTATGAATGTGTGCGTTGAGAGAAATCATGTGTAAATGTGTGGGTTTATGAGTCAGTAAAGTTAATATGTGAAATAAAGTTCACACGTGTCAAGTGATGGAACGATTTTTCTTTTTTAAATAAAATGAGAGAATCAATTATGAATGTGTGCGTTGAGAGAAATCATGTGTAAATGGGTGGGTTTATGAGTCAGTAAAGTTAATATGTGAAATAAAGTTCACACGTGTCAAGTGATGGAACGATTTTCTTTTTTAAAATAAATGAGAGAATCAATTATGAATGTGTGCGTTGAGAGAAATCATGTGTAAATGTGTGGGTTTATGAGTCAGTAAAGTTAATATGTGAAATAAAGTTCACACGTGTCAAGTGATGGAACGATTTTCTTTAAATAAAATGAGAGAATCAATTATGAATGTGTGCGTTGAGAGAAATCATGTGTAAATGGGTGGGTTTATGAGTCAGTAAAGTTAATATGTGAAATAAAGTTCACACGTGTCAAGTGATGGAACGATTTTCTTTAAATAAAATGAGAGAATCAGTTATGAATGTGTGCGTTGAGAGAAATCATGTGTAAATGTGTGGGTTTATGAGTCAGTAAAGTTAATATGTGAAATAAAGTTCACACGTGTCAAGTGATGGAACGATTTTCTTTGAAAAATGAGCGAATCAGTTATGAATGTGTGCGTTGAGAGAAATCATGTGTAAATGTGTGGGTTTATGAGTCAGTAAAGTTAATATGTGAAATAAAGTTTACACGTGTCAAGTGATGGAACGATTTTCTTTTTTAAATAAAATGAGAGAATCAATTGTGAATGTGTGCGATGAGAAGATAATATGTAAATATGTGTGGGTTTATGAGTCAGTAAAGGATTAATATGTGAAATAAAGTTTACACGTGTCAAGTGATGGAACGATTTTCTTTTTAAATAAAATGAGAGAATCAATTATGAATGTGTGCGTTGAGAGAAATCATGTGTAAATGGGTGGGTTTATGAGTCAGTAAAGTTAATATATGGAAATAAAGTTTACGTGTCAAGTGATGGAACGATTTTTCTTTTTTAAATAAAATGAGAGAATCAATTATGAATGTGTGCGTTGAGAGAAATCGTAAATGATTAGGTTTGAGTCAGTAAAGTTAATATGTGAAATAAAGTTTACACGTGTCAAGTGATGGAACGATTTTCTTTTTTAAATAAAATGAAAGAATCAATTATGAATGTGTGCGTTGAGAGAAATCATGTGTAAATGTGTGGGTTTATAAGTCAGTAAAGTTAATATGTGAAATAAAGTTTACGTGTCAAGTGATGGAACGATTTTCTTTTAAATAAAATGAGAGAATCAATTATGAATGTGTGCGTTGAGAGAAATCATGTGTAAATGTGTGGGTTTATGAGTCAGTAAAGTTAATATGTGAAATAAAGTTTACACGTGTCAAATGATGGAACGATTTTCTTTTTTAAATAAAATGAGAGAATCAATTATGAATGTGTGCGTTGAGAGAAATCATGTGTAAATGGGTGGGTTTATGAGTCAGTAAAGTTAATATGTGAAATAAAGTTCACACGTGTCAAGTGATGGAACGATTTTCTTTTTAAATAAAATGAGAGAATCAATTATGAATGTGTGCGTTGAGAGAAATCATGTGTAAATGGGTGGGTTTATGAGTCAGTAAAGTTAATATGTGAAATAAAGAGTTCACACGTGTCAAGTGATGGAACGATTTTCTTTAAATAAAATGAGAGAATCAATTATGAATGTGTGCGTTGAGAGAAATCATGTGTAAATGGGTAGGTTTATGAGTCAGTAAAGTTAATATGTGAAATAAAGTTCACACGTGTCAAGTGATGGAACGATTTTTCTTTAAATAAAATGAAGATCAATTATGAATGTGTGCGTTGAGAGAAATCATGTGTAAATGGGTGGGTTTATGAGTCAGTAAAGTTAATATGTGAAATAAAGTTCACACGTGTCAAGTGATGGAACGATTTTCTTTTTTAAATAAAATGAGAGAATCAATTATGAATGTGTGCGTTGGAGAAAATCATGTGTAAATGGGTGGGTGAGTCAGTAAAGTTAATATGTGAAATAAAGTTCACACGTGTCAAGTGATGGAACGATTTTCTTTAAATAAAATGAGAGAATCAATTATGAATGTGTGCGTTGAGAGAAATCATGTGTAAATGGGTGGGTTTATGAGTCAGTAAGTTAATATGTGAAATAAAGTTCACACGTGTCAAATGATGGAACGATTTTCTTTTAAATAAAATGGGGAGTCAATTATGAATATTATTGCGTTGAGAGAAATCATGTGTAAATGGGTGGGTTTATGAGTCAGTAAAGTTAATATGTGAAATAAAGTTCACACCTGTCCAAGTGATGGAACGATTTTCTTTAAATAAAATGAGAGAATCAATTATGAATGTGTGCGTTGAGAGAAATCATGTGTAAATGTGTGGGTTTATGAGTCAGTAAAGTTAATATATGAAATAAAGTTCACACGTGTCAAGTGATGGAACGATTTTCTTTAAATAAAATGAGAGAATCAATTATGAATGTGTGCGTTGAGAGAAATCATGTGTAAATGTGTGGGTTTATGAGTCAGTAAAGTTAATATGTGAAATAAAGTTCACACGTGTCAAGTGATGGAACGATTTTCTTTTTAAATAAAATGGGAGAGAATCAATTATGAATGTGTGCGTTGAGAGAAATCATGTGTAAATGTGTGGGTTTATGAGACAGTAAAGTTAATATGTGAAATAAAGTTCACACGTGTCAAGTGATGGAACGATTTTCTTTAAATAAAATGAGAGAATCAATTATGAATGTGTGCGTTGAGAGAAATCATGTGTAAATGTGTGGGTTTATGAGTCAGTAAAGTTAATATGTGAAATAAAGTTTACACGTGTCAAGTGATGGAACGATTTTCTTTTAAATAAAATGAGAGAATCAATTATGAATGTGTGCGTTGAGAGAAATCATGTGTAAATGTGTGGGTTTATGAGTCAGTAAAGTTAATATGTGAAATAAAGTTCACACGTGTCAAGTGATGGAACGATTTTCTTTTTTAAATAAAATGAGAGAATCAATTATGAATGTGTGCGTTGAGAGAAATCATGTGTAAATGGGTGGGTTTATGAGTCAGTAAAGTTAATATGTGAAATAAAGTTCACACGTGTCAAGTGATGGAACGATTTTCTTTTTTAAATAAAATGAGAGAATCAATTATGAATGTGTGCGTTGAGAGAAATCATGTGTAAATGGGTGGGTTTATGAGTCAGTAAAGTTAATATGTGAAATAAAGTTCACGTGTCAAATGATGGAACGACTTTTCTTTAAATAAAATGAGAGAATCAATTATGAATGTGTGCGTTGAGAGAAATCATGTGTAAATGTGTGGGTTTATGAATAAGTAAAGTTAATATGTGAAATAAAGTTCACACGTGTCAAGTGATGGAACGATTTTTTTCTTTAGAAAGAAAATGAGAGAATCAGTTATGAATGTGTGCGTTGAGAGAAATCATGTGTAAATGGGTGGGTTTATGAGTCAGTAAAGTTAATATGTGAAATAAGGTTCACGTGTCAAGTGATGGAACGATTTTTCTTTTTTAAATAAAATGAGAGAATCAATTATGAATGTGTGCGTTGAGAGAAATCATGTGTAAATGTGTGGGTTTATGAGTCAGTAAAGTTAATATGTGAAATAAAGTTCACACGTGTCAAGTGATGGAACGATTTTCTTTTGAAAGAAAATGAGAGAATCAGTTATGAATGTTGTGCGTTGAGAGAAATCGTAACCAATGGGTGGGTTTATGAGTCAGTAAAGTTAATATGTGAAATAAAGTTCACACGTGTCAAGTGATGGAACGATTTTCTTTTTGAAAGAAAATGAGCGAATCAGTTATGAATGTGTGCGTTGAGAGAAATCATGTGTAAATGTGTGGGTTTATGAGTCAGTAAAGTTAATATGTGAAATAAAGTTCACACGTGTCAAGTGATGGAACGATTTTCTTTTTAAATAAAATGAGAGAATCAATTATGAATGTGTGCGTTGAGAGAAATCATGTGTAAATGGGTGGGTTTATGAGTCAGTAAAGTTAATATGTGAAATAAAGTTCACACGTGTCAAGTGATGGAACGATTTTCTTTAAATAAAATGAGAGAATCAGTTATGAATGTGTGCGTTGAGAGAAATCATGTGTAAATGTGTGGGTTTATGAGTCAGTAAAGTTAATATGTGAAATAAAGTTCACACGTGTCAAGTGATGGAACGATTTTCTTTTGAAAGAAAATGAGAGAATCAGTTATGAATGTGTGCGTTGAGAGAAATCATGTGTAAATGGGTGGGTTTATGAGTCAGTAAAGTTAATATGTGAAATAAAGTTCACACGTGTCAAGTGATGGAACGATTTTCTTTTTGAAAGAAAATGAGAGAATCAGTTATGAATGTGCGTTGAGAGAAATCATGTGTAAATGGGTGGGTTTATGAGTCAGTAAAGTTAATATGTGAAATAAAGTTCACACGTGTCAAGTGATGGAACATTTCTTTGAAAGAAAATGAGAGAATCAGTTATGAATGTGTGCGTTGAGGAAAATCATGTGTAAATGGGTGGGTTTATGAGTCAGTAAAGTTAATATGTGAAATAAAGTTCACACGTGTCAAGTGATGGAACGATTTTGAAAAATGAGCGAATCAGTTATGAATGTGTGCGTTGAGAGAAATCATGTGTAAATGTGTGGGTTTATGAGTCAATAAAGTTAATATGTGAAATAAAGTTTACACGTGTCAAATGATGGAACGATTTTCTTTGAAAGAAAATGAGCGAATCAGTTATGAATGTGTGCGTTGAGAGAAATCATGTGTAAATGTGTGGGTTTATGAGTCAGTAAAGTTAATATGTGAAATAAAGTTTACACGTGTCAAGTGATGGAACGATTTTTTCTTTTTTAAATAAAATGAGAGAATCAATTATGAATGTGTGCGTTGAGAGAAATCATGTGTAAATGGGTGGGTTTATGAGTCAGTAAAGTTAATATGTGAAATAAAGTTCACACGTGTCAAGTGATGGAACGATTTTCTTTAAATAAAATGAGCGAATCAGTTATGAATGTGTGCGTTGAGAGAAATCATGTGTAAATGTGTGGGTTTATGAGTCAGTAAAGTTAATATGTGAAATAAAGTTTACGTGTCAAGTGATGGAACGATTTTCTTTGAAAAATGAGAGAATCAATTATGAATGTGTGCGTTGAGAGAAATCATGTGTAAATGGGTGGGTTTATGAGTCAGTAAAGTTAATATGTGAAATAAAGTTCACACGTGTCAAGTGATGGAACGATTTTCTTTTTTAAATAAAATGAGCGAATCAGTTATGAATGTGTGCGTTGAGAGAAATCATGTGTAAATGTGTGGGTTTATGAGTCAGTAAAGTTAATATGTGAAATAAAGTTTACACGTGTCAAGTGATGGAACGATTTTCTTTTTTAAATAAAATGAGAGAATCAATTATGAATGTGTGCGTTGAGAGAAATCATGTGTAAATGGGTGGGTTTATGAGTCAGTAAAGTTAATATGTGAAATAAAGTTCACACGTGTCAGAGTGATGGAACGATTTTCTTTTTTAAATAAAATGAGCGAATCCAGTTATGAATGTGTGCGTTGAGAGAAATCATGTGTAAATGTGTGGGTTTATGAGTCAGTAAAGTTAATATGTGAAATAAAGTTTACACGTGTCAAGTGATGGAACGATTTTCTTTTTAAATAAAATGAAAGAATCAATTATGAATGTGTGCGTTGAGAGAAATCATGTGTAAATGGGTGGGTTTATGAGTCAGTAAAGTTAATATGTGAAATAAAGTTCACACGTGTCAAGTGATGGAACGATTTTCTTTTTGAAAGAAAATGAGAGAATCAATTATGAATGTGTGCGTTGAGAGAAATCATGTGTAAATGGGTGGGTTTATGAGTCAGTAAAGTTAATATGTGAAATAAAGTTCACACGTGTCAAGTGATGGAACGATTTTCTTTTTTAAATAAAATGAGCAGTCAGTTATGAATGTGTGCGTTGAGAGAAATCATGTGTAAATGTGTGGGTTTATGAGTCAGTAAAGTTAATATGTGAAATAAAGTTTACACGTGTCAAGTGATGGAACGATTTTCTTTTTGAAAGAAAATGAGAGAATCAATTATGAATGTGTGCGTTTGAGAGAAATCATGTGTAAATGGGTGGGTTTATGAGTCAGTAAAGTTAATATGTGAAATAAAGTTTACACGTGTCAAGTGATGGAACGATTTTCTTTTTGAAAGAAAATGAGAGAATCAATTATGAATGTGTGCGTTGAGAGAAATCATGTGTAAATGTGTGGGTTTATGAGTCAGTAAAGTTAATATGTGAAATAAAGTTTACACGTGTCAAGTGATGGAACGATTTTCTTTTGAAAGAAAATGAGCGAATCAGTTATGAATGTGTGGTGAGAGAAATCATGTGTAAATGTGTGGGTTTATGAGTCAGTAAAGTTAATATGTGAAATAAAGTTTACACGTGTCAAGTGATGGAACGATTTTCTTTTTTTGAAAGAAAATGAGAGAATCAATTATGAATGTGTGCGTTGAGGAAAATCATGTGTAAATGTGTGGGTTTATGAGTCAGTAAAGTTAATATGTGAAATAAAGTTTACGTGTCAAGTGATGGAACGATTTTCTTTTTGAAAAGAAAATGAGCGAATCAGTTATGAATGTGTGCGTTGAGAGAAATCATGTGTAAATGGGTGGGTTTATGAGTCAGTAAAGTTAATATGTGAAATAAAGTTTACGTGTCAAGTGATGGAACGATTTTCTTTTTGAAAGAAAATGAGCGAATCAGTTATGAATGTGTGCGTTGAGAGAAATCATGTGTAAATGGGTGGGTTTATGAGTCAGTAAAAGTTAATATGTGAAATAAAGTTTACGTGTCAAGTGATGGAACGATTTCTTTTGAAAGAAAAATGAGCGAATCAGTTATAGATATTGCGTTGAGAGAAATCATGTGTAAATGGGTGGGTTTATGAGTCAGTAAAGTTAATATGTGAAATAAAGTTCACACGTGTCAAGTGATGGAACGATTTTCTTTTTTTAAATAAAATGAGAGAATCTGATTATGAATGTGTGCGTTGAGAGAAATCATGTGTAAATGTGTGGGTTTATGAGTCAGTAAAGTTAATATGTGAAATAAAGTTTACGCGTGTCTGGTGATGGAACGATTTTCTTAATGAAAATGAGCGAATCAGTTATGAATGTGTGCGTTGAGAGAAATCATGTGTAAATGGGTGGGTTTATGAGTCAGTAAAGTTAATATGTGAAATAAAGTTCACACGTGTCAAGTGATGGAACGATTTTCTTTTTAAATAAAATGAGAGAATCAATTATGAATGTGTGCGTTGAGAGAAATCATGTGTAAATGTGTGGGTTTATGAGTCAGTAAAGTTAATATGTAAAATAAAGTTTACACGTGTCAAGTGATGGAACGATTTTCTTTTTTGAAAGAAAATGAGCGAATGATTATGAATACGAGAGAAATCATGTGTAAATGTGTGGGTTTATGAGTCAGTAAAGTTAATATGTGAAATAAAGTTTACACGTGTCAAGTGATGGAACGATTTTCTTTTTTGAAAGAAAATGAGCGAATCAGTTATGAATGTGTGCGTTGAGAGAAATCATGTGTAAATGGGTGGGTTTATGAGTCAGTAAAGTTAATATGTGAAATAAAGTTCACACGTGTCAAGTGATGGAACGATTTTCTTTTTTAAATAAAATGAGAGAATCAATTATGAATGTGCGTTGAGAGAAATCGTAGTAATGTGTGGGTTTATGAGTCAGTAAAGTTAATATGTGAAATAAAGTTTACACGTGTCAAGTGATGGAACGATTTTCTTTTGAAAGAAAATGAGCGAATCAGTTATAGTCGTGTGCGTTGAGAGAAATCATGTGTAAATGTGTGGGTTTATGAGTCAGTAAAGTTAATATGTGAAATAAAGTTTACACGTGTCAAGTGATGGAACGATTTTCTTTTTGAAAGAAAATGAGCGAATCAGTTATGAATGTATTAGTTGAGAGAAATCATGTGTAAATGTGTGGGTTTATGAGTCAGTAAAGTTAATATGTGAAATAAAGTTTACACGTGTCAAGTGATGGAACGATTTTCTTTTGAAAGAAAATGAGCGAATCAATTATGAATGTGTGCGTTGAGAGAAATCATGTGTAAATGGGTGGGTTTATGAGTCAGTAAAGTTAATATGTGAAATAAAGTTTACGTGTCAAGTGATGGAACGATTTTCTTTTGAAAATGAGCGAATCAGTTATGAATGTGTGCGTTGAGAGAAATCATGTGTAAATGTGTGGGTTTATGAGTCAGTAAAGTTAATATGTGAAATAAAGTTTACACGTGTCAAGTGATGGAACGATTTTCTTTTTGAAAATGAGCGAATCAGTTATGAATGTGTGCAGTTGAGAGAAATCATGTGTAAATGTGTGGGTTTATGAGTCAGTAAAGTTAATATGTGAAATAAAGTTTACACGTGTCAAGTGATGGAACGATTTTCTTTTTGAAAGAAAATGAGCGAATCAGTTATGAATGTGTGCGTTGAGAGAAATCATGTGTAAATGTGTGGGTTTATGAGTCAGTAAAGTTAATATGTGAAATAAAGTTTACACGTGTCAAGTGATGGAACGATTTTCTTTTTGAAAGAAAATGAGCGAATCAGTTATGAATGTGTGCGTTGAGAGAAATCATGTGTAAATGTGTGGGTTTATGAGTCAGTAAAAAGTTAATATGTGAAATAAAGTTTACGTGTGGTAGTGAACGATTTTCTTTTTTGAAAGAAAATGGGCAGATCAGTTATGAATGTGTGCGTTGAGAGAAATCATGTGTAAATGTGTGGGTTTACATGAGTCAGTAAAGTTAATATGTGAAATAAAAAGTTTACGTGTCAAGTGATGGAACGATTTTCTTTTTGAAAGAAAATGAGCGAATCAATTATGAATGTGTGCGTTGAGAGAAATCATGTGTAAATGGGTGGGTTTATGAGTCAGTAAAGTTAATATGTGAAATAAAGTTTACACGTGTCAAGTGATGGAACGATTTTCTTTTTGAAAGAAAATGAGCGAATCAGTTATGAATGTGTGCGTTGAGAGAAATCATGTGTAAATGTGTGGGTTTATGAGTCAGTAAAGTTAATATGTGAAATAAAGTTTACACGTGTCAAGTGATGGAACGATTTTTTCTTTTTGAAAGAAAATGAGCGAATCAGTTATGAATGTGTGCGTTGAGAGAAATCATGTGTAAATGTGTGGGTTTATGAGTCAGTAAAGTTAATATGTGAAATAAAGTTTACACGTGTCAAGTGATGGAACGATTTCTTTTGAAAGAAAATGAGCGAATCAGTTATGAATGTGTGCGTTGAGAGAAATCATGTGTAAATGTGTGGGTTTATGAGTCAATGCAAGGTTAATATGTGAAATAAAGTTCACACGTGTCAAGTGATGGAACGATTTTCTTTTTTAAAATAAAATGAGAGAATCAGTTATGAATGTGTGCGTTGAGAGAAATCATGTGTAAATGTGTGGGTTTATGAGTCAGTAAAGTTAATATGTGAAATAAAGTTTACACGTGTCAAGTGATGGAACGATTTTCTTTTTGAAAGAAAATGAGCGAATCAATTATGAATGTGTGCGTTGAGAGAAATCATGTGTAAATGGGTGGGTTTATGAGTCAGTAAAGTTAATATGTGAAATAAAGGATTTACACCGTGAAATTGATGGAACGATTTTTTTCTTTTTGAAAGAAAATGAGCGAATCAGTTATGAATGTGTGCGTTGAGAGAAATCATGTGTAAATGTGTGGGTTTATGAGTCAGTAAAGTTAATATGTGAAATAAAGTTTACGTGTCAAGTGATGGAACGATTTTCTTTTTTGAAGAAAATGAGCGAATCAGTTATGAATGTGTGCGTTGAGAGAAATCATGTGTAAATGTGTGGGTTTATGAGTCAGTAAAGTTAATATGTGAAATAAAGTTCACACGTGTCAAGTGATGGAACGATTTTCTTTTTTAAATAAAATGAGAGAATCAGTTGTGAATGTGTGCGTTAAGGGAAAATCATGTGTAAATGTGTGGGTTTATGAGTCAGTAAAGTTAATATGTGAAATAAAGTTTACGTGTCAAGTGATGGAACGATTTTCTTTTTTTGAAAAGAAAATGAGCGAATCAATTATGAATGTGTGCGTTGAGAGAAATCATGTGTAAATGGGTGGGTTTATGAGTCAGTAAAGTTAATATGTGAAATAAAGTTTACACGTGTCAAGTGATGGAACGATTTTCTTTTTGAAAGAAAATGAGCAGATCAGTTATGAATGTGTGCGTTGAGAGAAATCATGTGTAAATGTGTGGGTTTATGAGTCAGTAAAGTTAATATGTGAAATAAAGTTTACACGTGTCAAGTGATGGAACGATTTTCTTTTGAAAGAAAATGAGCGAATCAATTATGAATGTGTGCGTTGAGAGAAATCATGTGTAAATGGGTGGGTTTATGAGTCAGTAAAGTTAATATGTGAAATAAAGTTTACGTGTCAAGTGATGGAACGATTTTCTTTTTGAAAGAAAATGAGCGAATCAATTATGAATGTGTGCGTTGAGAGAAATCATGTGTAAATGGGTGGGTTTATGAGTCAGTAAAGTTAATATGTGAAATAAAGTTCACACGTGTCAAGTGATGGAACGATTTTCTTTTTGAAAGAAAATGAGCGAATCAGTTATGAATGTGTGCGTTGAGAAAATCATGTGTAAATGGGTGGGTTTATGAGTCAGTAAAGTTAATATGTGAAATAAAAAGTTTACACGTGTCAAGTGATGGAACGATTTTCTTTTTGAAAGAAAATGAGCGAATCAATTATGAATGTGTGCGTTGAGAGAAATCATGTGTAAATGGGTGGGTTTATGAGTCAGTAAAGTTAATATGTGAAATAAAGTTTTGTCCGTCGAATGGAACGATTTTCTTTTTGAAAAGAAAATGAGCGAATCAATTATGAATGTGTGCGTTGAGGAAAATCATGTGTAAATGGGTGGGTTTATGAGTCAGTAAAGTTAATATGTGAAATAAAGTTTACACGTGTCAAGTGATGGAACGATTTCTTTTTGAAAGAAAATGAGCGAATCAATTATGAATGTGTGCGTTTGAGAGAAATCATGTGTAAATGGGTGGGTTTATGAGTCAGTAAAGTTAATATGTGAAATAAAGTTTACACGTGTCAAGTGATGGAACGATTTTCTTTTTGAAAGAAAATGAGCGAATCAATTATGAATGTGTGCGTTGAGAGAAATCATGTGTAAATGGGTGGGTTTATGAGTCAGTAAAGTTAATATGTGAAATAAAGTTCACACGTGTCAAGTGATGGAACGATTTTCTTTTTGAAAGAAAATGAGCGAATCAGTTATGAATGTGTGCGTTGAGAGAAATCATGTGTAAATGTGTGGGTTTATGAGTCAGTAAAGTTAATATGAAATAAAGTTTACGTGTCAGTGATGGAACTATTTTCTTTTTGAAAGAAAATGAGCGAATCAGTTATGAATGTGTGCGTTGAGAGAAATCATGTGTAAATGGGTAGGTTTATGAGTCAGTAAAGTTAATATGTGAAATAAAGTTCACACGTGTCAAGTGATGGAACGATTTTCTTTTGAAAGAAAATGAGCGAATCAGTTATGAATGTGTGCGTTGAGAGAAATCATGTGTAAATGGGTGGGTTTATGAGTCAGTAAGGTTAATATGTGAAATAAAGTTTACACGTGTCAAGTGATGGAACGATTTTCTTTTTGAAAGAAAATGAGCGAATCAGTTATGAATGTGTGCGTTGAGAGAAATCATGTGTAAATGTGTGGGTTTATGAGTCAGTAAAGTTAATATGTGAAATAAAGTTTACGTGTCAAGTGATGGAACGATTTTCTTTTTGAAAGAAAATGAGCGAATCAGTTATGAATGTGTGCGTTGAGAAAATCATGTGTAAATGGGTGGGTTTATGAGTCAGTAAAGTTAATATGTGAAATAAAGTTTACACGTGTCAAGTGATGGAACGATTTTCTTTTTTGAAAGAAAATGAGCGAATCAGTTATGAATGTGTGCGTTGGGAAAATCATGTGTAAATGGGTGGGTTTATGAGTCAGTAAGGTTAATATGTGAAATAAAGTTTACACGTGTCAAGTGATGGAACGATTTTTCTTTTGAAAGAAAATGAGCGAATCAGTTATGAATGTGTGCGTTGAGAGAAATCATGTGTAAATGTGTGGGTTTATGAGTCAGTAAAGTTAATATGTGAAATAAAGTTTACACGTGTCAAGTGATGGAACGATTTTCTTTTGAAAGAAAATGAGCGAATCAGTTATGAATGTGTGCGTTGAGAGAAATCATGTAAATGGGTGGGTTTATGAGTCAGTAAAGTTAATATGTAAAATAAGTTTACGTGTCAAGTGATGGAACGATTTTCTTTTTGAAAGAAAATGAGCGAATCAGTTATGAATGTGTGCGATTGAGAGAAATCATGTGTAAATGTGTAGGTTTATGGGAGTCAGTAAAGTTAATATGTGAAATAAAGTTTACACGTGTCAAGTGATGGAACGATTTTCTTTTTGAAAGAAAATGAGCGAATCAGTTATGAATGTGTGCGTTGAGAGAAATCATGTGTAAATGGGTGGGTTTATGAGTCAGTAGGATTAATATGTGAAATAAAGTTTACACGTGTCAAGTGATGGAACGATTTTCTTTTTTGAAAGAAAATGAGCGAATCAGTTATGAATGTGTGCGTTGAGAGAAATCATGTGTAAATGGGTGGAGTTTATGAGTCAGTAAAGTTAATATGTGAAATAAAGTTTACACGTGTCAAGTGATGGAACGATTTTCTTTTTGAAAGAAAATGAGCGAATCAGTTATGAATGTGTGCGTTGAGAGAAATCATGTGTAAATGGGTGGGTTTATGAGTCAGTAAAGTTAATATGTGAAATAAAGTTTACGTGTCAAGTGATGGAACGATTTTCTTTTTGAAAGAAAATGAGCGAATCAGTTATGAATGTGTGCGTTGAGAGAAATCATGTGTAAATGGGTGGGTTTATGAGTCAGTAAAGTTAATATGTGAAATAAAGTTTACACGTGTCAAGTGATGGAACGATTTTTCTTTTTTGAAAGAAAATGAGCGAATTCAGTTATGAATGTGTGCGTTGAGAGAAATCATGTGTAAATGTGTGGGTTTATGAGTCAGTAAAGTTAATATGTGAAATAAAGTTTACACGTGTCAAGTGATGGAACGATTTTCTTTTGAAAGAAAATGAGCGAATCAGTTATGAATGTGTGCGTTGAGAGAAATCATGTGTAAATGGGTGGGTTTATGAGTCAGTAAAAGTTAATATGTGAAATAAAGTTTACACGTGTCAAGTGATGGAACGATTTTCTTTTTGAAAGAAAATGAGCGAATCAGTTATGAATGTGTGCGTTGAAGAAATCATGTGTAAATGTGTGGGTTTATGAGTCAGTAAAGTTAATATGTGAAATAAAGTTTACACGTGTCAAGTGATGGAACGATTTTCTTTTTGAAAGAAAATGAGCGAATCAGTTATGAATGTGTGCGTTGAGAGAAATCATGTGTAAATGTGTGGGTTTATGAGTCAGTAAAGTTAATATGTGAAATAAAGTTTACACGTGTCAAGTGATGGAACGATTTTCTTTTGAAAGAAAATGAGCGAATCGATTATGAATGTGTGCGTTGAGAGAAATCATGTGTAAATGTGTGGGTTTATGAGTCAGTAAAGTTAATATGTGAAATAAAGTTTACACGTGTCAAGTGATGGAACGATTTTCTTTTTGAAAGAAAATGAGCGAATCAGTTATGAATGTGTGCGTTGAGAGAAATCATGTGTAAATGTGTGGGTTTATGAGTCAGTAAAGTTAATATGTGAAATAAAGTTTACACGTGTCAAGTGATGGAACGATATTCTTTTTGAAAGAAAATGAGCGAATCAGTTATGAATGTGTGCGTTGAGAGAAATCATGTGTAAATGGGTGGGTTTATGAGTCAGTAAAGTTAATATATGTGAAATAAAGTTTACACGTGTCAAGTGATGGAACGATTTTCTTTTTGAAAGAAAATGAGCAGATCAGTTATGAATGTGTGCGTTGAGAGAAATCATGTGTAAATGGGTGGGTTTATGAGTCAGTAAAGTTAATATGTGAAATAAAGTTTACACGTGTCAAGTGATGGAACGATTTTCTTTTTGAAAGAAAATGAGCGAATCAGTTATGAATGTGTGCGTTGAGAGAAATCATGTGTAAATGTGTGGGTTTATGAGTCAGTAAAGTTAATATGTGAAATAAAGTTTACACGTGTCAAGTGATGGAACGATTTTCTTTTGAAAGAAAATGAGCGAATCAGTTATGAATGTGTGCGTTGAGAGAAATCATGTGTAAATGGGTGGGTTTATGAGTCAGTAAAGTTAATATGTGAAATAAAGTTTACACGTGTCAAGTGATGGAACGATTTTCTTTTTGAAAGAAAATGAGCGAATCAGTTATGAATGTGTGCGTTGAGAGAAATCATGTGTAAATGTGTGGGTTTATGAGTCAGTAAAGTTAATATGTGAAATAAAGTTCACACGTGTCAAGTGATGGAACGATTTTTTCTTTTGAAAGAAAATGAGCGAATCAGTTATGAATGTGTGCGTTGAGAGAAATCATTGTAAATGGGTGGGTTTATGAGTCAGTAAAGTTAATATGTGAAATAAAGTTCACACGTGTCAAGTGATGGAACGATTTTCTTTTTTTAAAGAAAATGAGAGAATCAATTATGAATGTGTGCGTTGAGAGAAATCATGTGTAAATGGGTGGGTTTATGAGTCAGTAAAGTTAATATATCGGAAATAAAGTTTACACGTGTCAAGTGATGGAACGATTTTCTTTTTTGAAAGAAAATGAGCGAATCAGTTATGAATGTGTGCGTTGAGAGAAATCATGTGTAAATGTGTGGGTTTATGAGTCAGTAAAGTTAATATGTGAAATAAAGTTCACACGTGTCAAGTGATGGAACGATTTTCTTTTGAAAGAAAATGAGCGAATCAGTTATGAATGTGTGCGTTGAGAGAAATCATGTGTAAATGGGTGGGTTTATGAGTCAGTAAAGTTAATATGGCAAATAAAGTTTACACGTGTCAAGTGATGGAACGATTTTTCTTTTGAAAGAAAATGAGCGAATCAGTTATGAATGTGTGCGTTGAGAGAAATCTACGTAAATATGATAAGGTGGGTTTATGAGTCAGTAAAGTTAATATGTGAAATAAAGTTTACACGTGTCAAGTGATGGAACGATTTTCTTTTTGAAAGAAAATGAGCGAATCAGTTATGAATGTGTGCGTTGAGAGAAATCATGTGTAAATGGGTGGGTTTATGAGTCAGTAAAGTTAATATGTGAAATAAAGTTCACACGTGTCAAGTGATGGAACGATTTTCTTTTTTGAAAGAAAATGAGCGAATCAGTTATGAATGTGTGCGTTGAGAGAAATCATGTGTAAATGGGTGGGTTTATGAGTCAGTAAAGTTAATATGTGAAATAAAGTTCACGTGTCAAGTGATGGAACGATTTTCTTTTTTAAAGAAAATGAGAGAATCAATTATGAATGTGTGCGTTGAGAGAAATCATGTGTAAATGGGTGGGTTTATGAGTCAGTAAGATTAATATGTGAAATAAAGTTTACACGTGTCAAGTGATGGAACGATTTTCTTTTTGAAAGAAAATGAGCGAATCAGTTATGAATGTGTGCGTTGAGAGAAATCATGTGTAAATGTGTGGGTTTATGAGTCAGTAAAGTTAATATGTGAAATAAAGTTCACACGTGTCAAGTGATGGAACGATTTTCTTTTTTGAAAGAAAATGAGCGAATCAGTTATGAATGTGTGCGTTGAGAGAAATCATGTGTAAATGGGTGGGTTTATGAGTCAGTAAAGTTAATATGTGAAATAAAGTTTACACGTGTCAAGTGATGGAACGATTTTCTTTTTGAAAGAAAATGAGCGAATCAGTTATGAATGTGTGCGTTGAGAGAAATCATGTAAATGTGTGGGTTTATGAGTCAGTAAAGTTAATATGTGAAATAAAGTTCACACGTGTCAAGTGATGGAACGATTTTCTTTTTGAAAGAAAATGAGCGAATCAGTTATGAATGTGTGCGTTGAGAGAAATCATGTGTAAATGGGTGGGTTTATGAGTCAGTAAAGTTAATATGTGAAATAAAGTTCACACGTGTCAAGTGATGGAACGATTTTCTTTTTGAAAGAAAATGAGCGAATCAGTTATGAATATGTGTGCGTTGAGAGAAATCATGTGTAAATGGGTGGGTTTATGAGTCAGTAAAGTTAATATGTGAAATAAAGTTCACACGTGTCAAGTGATGGAACGATTTTCTTTTGAAAGAAAATGAGCGAATCAGTTGTGAATGTGTGCGTTGAGAGAAATCATGTGTAAATGTGTGGGTTTATGAGTCAGTAAAGTTAATATGTGAAATAAAGTTTACACGTGTCAAGTGATGGAACGATTTTCTTTTTGAAAGAAAATGAGCGAATCAGTTATGAATGTGTGCGTTGAGAGAAATCATGTGTAAATGGGTGGGTTTATGAGTCAGTAAAGTTAATATGTGAAATAAAGTTCACACGTGTCAAGTGATGGAACGATTTTCTTTTTGAGAAAATGAGCGAATCAGTTATGAATGTATGTGTGCGTTAAGGAAGAGAAATCATGTGTAAATGGGTGGGTTTATGAGTCAGTAAAGTTAATATGTGAAATAAAGTTCACGTGTCAAGTGGTGGAACGATTTTCTTTTTGAAAGAAAATGAGCGAATCAGTTATGAATGTATTGCGTTGAGAGAAATCATGTGTAAATGGGTGGGTTTATGAGTCAGTAAAGTTAATATGTGAAATAAAGTTTACACGTGTCAAGTGATGGAACGATTTTCTTTTTGAAAGAAAATGAGCGAATCAGTTATGAATGTGTGCGTTGAGAGAAATCATGTGTAAATGGGTGGGTTTATGAGTCAAAGTAAAGTTAATATGTGAAATAAAGTTTACGTGTCAAGTGATGGAACGATTTTCTTTTTGAAAGAAAATGAGCGAATCAGTTATGAATGTGTGCGTTGAGAGAAATCATGTGTAAATGTGTGGGTTTATGAGTCAGTAAAGTTAATATGTGAAATAAAGTTTACACGTGTCAAGTGATGGAACGATTTTCTTTTGAAAGAAAATGAGCGAATCAGTTATGAATGTGTGCGTTGAGAGAAATCGTGTGTAAATGTGTGGGTTTATGAGTCAGTAAAGTTAATATGTGAAATAAAGTTCACGGTGTCAAGTGATGGAACGATTTTCTTTTGAAAGAAAATGAGCGAATCAGTTATGAATGTGTGCGTTGAGAGAAATCATGTGTAAATGGGTGGGTTTATGAGTCAGTAAAGTTAATATATGAAATAAAGTTCACACGTGTCAAGTGATGGAACGATTTTCTTTTTGAAAGAAAATGAGCGAATCAGTTATGAATGTGTGCGTTGAGAGAAATCATGTGTAAATGGGTGGGTTTATGAGTCAGTAAAGTTAATATGTGAAATAAAGTTACGTGTCAAGTGATGGAACGATTTTCTTTTTTGAAAGAAAATGAGCGAATCAGTTATGAATGTGTGCGTTGAGAGAAATCATGTGTAAATGGAGGTGGGTTTATGAGTCAGTAAAGTTAATATGTGAAATAAAGTTCACACGTGTCAAGTGATGGAACGATTTTCTTTGAAAGAAAATGAGCGAATCAGTTATGAATGTGTGCGTTGAAAATCATGTGTAAATGGGTGGGTTTATGAGTCAATAAAGTTAATATGTGAAATAAAGTTTACACGTGTCAAGTGATGGAACGATTTTCTTTTTGAAAGAAGAAAATGAGCGAATCAGTTATGAATGTGTGCGTTGAGAGAAATCATGTGTAAATGGGTGGGTTTATGAGTCAGTAAAGTTAATATGTGAAATAAAGTTCACACGTGTCAAGTGATGGAACGATTTTCTTTTTGAAAGAAAATGAGCGAATCAGTTATGAATGTGTGCGTTGAGAGAAATCATGTGTAAATGGGTGGGTTTATGAGTCAGTAAAGTTAATATATGTGAAATAAAGTTTACACGTGTCAAGTGATGGAACATTTTCTTTTTTGAAAGAAAATGAGCGAATCAGTTATGAATGTGTGCGTTGAGAGAAATCATGTGTAAATGGGTGGGTTTATGAGTCAGTAAAGTTAATATGTGAAATAAAGTTTACACGTGTCAAGTGATGGAACGATATTCTTTTTGAAAGAAAATGAGAGAATCAGTTATGAATGTGTGCGTTGAGAGAAATCATGTGTAAATGGGTGGGTTTATGAGTCAGTAAAGTTAATATGTGAAATAAAGTTCACACGTGTCAAGTGATGGAACGATTTTCTTTTGAAAGAAAATGAGCGAATCAGTTATGAATGTGTGCGTTGAGAGAAATCATGTGTAAATGTGTGGGTTTATGAGTCAGTAAAGTTAATATGTGAAATAAAGTTTACACGTGTCAAGTGATGGAACGATTTTTCTTTTTGAAAGAAAATGAGAGAAATCAGTTATGAATGTGTGCGTTGAGAGAAATCATGTGTAAATGTGTGGGTTTATGAGTCAGTAAAGTTAATATGTGAAATAAAGTTCACACGTGTCAAGTGATGGAACGATTTTCTTTTGAAAGAAAATGAGCGAATCAGTTATGAATGTGTGCGTTGAGAGAAATCATGTGTAAATGGGTGGGTTTATGAGTCAGTAAAGTTAATATGTGAAATAAAGTTTACACGTGTCAAGTGATGGAACGATTTTCTTTTTGAAAGAAAATGAGCGAATCAGTTATGAATGTGTGCGTTGAGAGAAATCATGTGTAAATGGGTGGGTTTATGAGTCAGTAAAGTTAATATGTGAAATAGTTTACACGTGTCAAGTGATGGAACGATTTTCTTTTTGAAAGAAAATGAGCGAATCAGTTATGAATGTGTGCGTTGAGAGAAATCATGTGTAAATGGGTGGGTTTATGAGTCAGTAAAGTTAATATGTGAAATAAAGTTCACACGTGTCAAGTGATGGAACGATTTTCTTTTGAAGAAAAATAGATCAGTTATGAATGTGTGCGTTGAGAGAAATCATGTGTAAATGGGTGGGTTTATGAGTCAGTAAAGTTAATATGTGAAATAAAGTTTACACGTGTCAAGTGATGGAACGATTTTCTTTTTGAAAGAAAATGAGCGAATCAGTTATGAATGTGTGCGTTGAGAGAAATCATGTGTAAATGGGTGGGTTTATGAGTCAGTAAAGTTAATATGTGAAATAAAGTTTACACGTGTCAAGTGATGGAACGATTTTCTTTTTGAAAGAAAATGAGCGAATCAGTTATGAATGTGTGCGTTGAGAGAAATCATGTGTAAATGGGTGGGTTTATGAGTCAGTAAAGTTAATATGTGAAATAAAGTTCACACGTGTCAAGTGATGGAACGATTTTTTGAAAGAAAATGAGCGAATCAGTTATGAATGTGTGCGTTGAGAGAAATCATGTGTAAATGGGTGGGTTTATGAGTCAGTAAAGTTAATATGTGAAATAAAGTTTACACGTGTCAAGTGATGGAACGATTTTCTTTTTGAAAGAAAATGAGAGAATCAGTTATGAATGTGTGCGTTGAGAGAAATCATGTGTAAATGTGTAGGTTTATGAGTCAGTAAAGTTAATATGTGAAACTGAAATTCACACGTGTCAAATGATGGAACGATTTTCTTTGAAAGAAAATGAGCGAATCAGTTATGAATGTGTGCGTTGAGAGAAATCATGTGTAAATGGGTGGGTTTATGAGTCAGTAAAGACAATATGTGAAATAAAGTTTACGTGTCAAGTGATGGAACGATTTTCTTTTTGAAAGAAAATGAGCGAATCAGTTATGAATGTATGCGTTGAGAGAAATCATGTGTAAATGGGTGGGTTTATGAGTCAGTAAAGTTAATATGTGAAATAAAGTTCACACGTGTCAAGTGATGGAACGATTTTCTTTTTTAAATAAAATGAGAGAATCAATTATGAATGTGTGCGTTGAGAGAAATCATGTGTAAATGTGTGGGTTTATGAGTCAGTAAAGTTAATATGTGAAATAAAGTTTACACGTGTCAAGTGATGGAACGATTTTCTTTTTGAAAGAAAATGAGCGAATCAGTTATGAATGTGTGCGTTGAGAGAAATCATGTGTAAATGGGTGGGTTTATGAGTCAGTAAAGTTAATATGTGAAATAAAGTTCACACGTGTCAAGTGATGGAACGATTTTCTTTTAAATAAAATGAGAGAATCAATTATGAATGTGTGCGTTGAGAGAAATCATGTGTAAATGTGTGGGTTTATGAGTCAGTAAAGTTAATATGTGAAATAAAGTTCACACGTGTCAAGTGATGGAACGATTTTCTTTTTTACAAATAAAATGAGAGAATCAATTATGAATGTGTGCGTTGAGAGAAATCATGTGTAAATGTGTGGGTTTATGAGTCAGTAAAGTTAATATGTGAAATAAAGTTTACACGTGTCAAGTGATGGAACGATTTTTCTTTGAAAGAAAATGAGCGAATCAGTTATGAATGTGTGCGTTGAGAGAAATCATGTGTAAATGGGTGGGTTTATGAGTCCAGTAAAGTTAATATGTGAAATAAAGTTCACACGTGTCAAGTGATGGAACGATTTTCTTTTTTAAATAAAATGAGAGAATCAATTATGAATGTGTGCGTTGAGAGAAATCATGTGTAAATGTGTGGGTTTATGAGTCAGTAAAGTTAATATGTGAAATAAAGTTTACACGTGTCAAATGATGGAACGATTTTCTTTAAATAAAATGAGAGAATCAATTATGAATGTGTGCGTTGAGAGAAATCATGTGTAAATGTGTGGGTTTATGAGTCAGTAAAGTTAATATGTGAAATAAAGTTCACACGTGTCAAGTGATGGAACGATTTTCTTTTTAAATAAAATGAGAGAATCAATTATGAATGTGTGCGTTGAGAGAAATCATGTGTAAATGTGTGGGTTTATGAGTCAGTAAAGTTAATATGTGAAATAAAGTTTACACGTGTCAAGTGATGGAACGATTTTCTTTTTTGAAAGAAAATGAGCGAATCAGTTATGAATGTGTGCGTTGAGAGAAATCATGTGTAAATGGGTGGGTTTATGAGTCAGTAAAGTTAATATGTGAAATAAAGTTTACACGTGTCAAGTGATGGAACGATTTTCTTTTTTTAAATAAAATGAGAGAATCAATTATGAATGTGTGCGTTGAGAGAAATCATGTGTAAATGTGTGGGTTTATGAGTCAGTAAAGTTAATATGTGAAATAAAGTTTACGTGTCAAGTGATGGAACGATTTTCTTTTTTGAAAGAAAATGAGCGAATCAGTTATGAATGTGTGCGTTGAGAGAAATCATGTGTAAATGTGTGGGTTTATGAGTCAGTAAAGTTAATATGTGAAATAAAGTTTACACGTGTCAAGTGATGGAACGATTTTTCTTTTTGAAAGAAAATGAGAGAATCAGTTATGAATGTGTGCGTTGAGAGAAATCATGTGTAAATGTGTGGGTTTATGAGTCAGTAAAGTTAATATGTGAAATAAAGTTTACGTGTCAAGTGATGGAACGATTTTCTTTTTTGAAAGAAAATGAGCGAATCAGTTATGAATGTGTGCGTTGAGAGAAATCATGTGTAAATGTGTGGGTTTATGAGTCAGTAAAGTTAATATGTGAAATAAAGTTCACACGTGTCAAGTGATGGAACGATTTTCTTTTGAAGAAAATGAGCGAATCAGTTATGAATGTGTGCGTTGAGAGAAATCATGTGTAAATGGGTGGGTTTATGAGTCAGTAAAGTTAATATGTGAAATAAAGTTTACACGTGTCAAGTGATGGAACGATTTTCTTTTGAAAGAAAATGAGCGAATCAGTTATGAATGTGTGCGTTGAGAGAAATCATGTGTAAATGTGTGGGTTTATGAGTCAGTAAAGTTAATACTTCATGAAATAAAGTTTACACGTGTCAAGTGATGGAACGATTTTTCTTTGAAAGAAAATGAGCGAATCAGTTATGAATGTGTGCGTTGAGAGAAATCATGTGTAAATGTGTGGGTTTATGAGTCAGTAAAGTTAATATGTGAAATAAAGTTTACACGTGTCAAGTGATGGAACGATTTTTTCTTTTGAAAGAAAATGAGCGAATCAGTTATGAATGTGTGCGTTGAGAGAAATCATGTGTAAATGTGTGGGTTTATGAGTCAGTAAAGTTAATATGTGAAATAAAGTTTACACGTGTCAAGTGATGGAACGATTTTCTTTTTTGAAAGAAAATGAGCGAATCAGTTATGAATGTGTGCGTTGAGAGAAATCATGTGTAAATGTGTGGGTTTATGAGTCAGTAAAGTTAATATGTGAAATAGAAGTTCACACGTGTCAAGTGATGGAACGATTTTCTTTTGAAAGAAAATGAGCGAATCAGTTATGAATGTGTGCGTTGAGAGAAATCATGTGTAAATGTGTGGGTTTATGAGTCAGTAAAGTTAATATGTGAAATAAAGTTTACACGTGTCAAGTGATGGAACGATTTTCTTTTGAAAGAAAATGAGCGAATCAGTTATGAATGTGTGCGTTGAGAGAAATCATGTGTAAATGTGTGGGTTTATGAGTCAGTAAAGTTAATATGTGAAATAAAGTTTACACGTGTCAAGTGATGGAACGATTTTTCTTTTTGAAAGAAAATGAGCGAATCAGTTATGAATGTGTGCGTTGAGAGAAATCATGTGTAAATGGGTGGGTTTATGAGTCAGTAAAGTTAATATGTGAAATAAAGTTTACGTGTCAAGTGATGGAACGATTTTCTTTTGAAAGAAAATGAGCGAATCAGTTATGAATGTGTGCGTTGAGAGAAATCATGTGTAAATGGGTGGGTTTATGAGTCAGTAAAGTTAATATGTGAAATAAAGTTTACACGTGTCAAGTGATGGAACGATTTTCTTTTGAAAGAAAATGAGCGAATCAGTTATGAATGTGTGCGTTGAGAGAAATCATGTGTAAATGGGTGGGTTTATGAGTCAGTAAAGTTAATATGTGAAATAAAGTTTACACGTGTCAAGTGATGGAACGATTTTTTCTTTTTTGAGAAAGAAAATGAGCGAATCAGTTATGAATGTGTGCGTTGAGAGAAATCATGTGTAAATGGGTGGGTTTATGAGTCAGTAAAGTTAATATGTGAAATAAAGTTTACACGTGTCAAGTGATGGAACGATTTCTTTTGAGAAAATGAGCGAATCAGTTATGAATGTGTGCGTTGAGAGAAATCATGTGTAAATGGGTGGGTTTATGAGTCAGTAAAGGATTAATATGTGAAATAAAGTTTACACGTGTCAGAGTGATGGAACGATTTTCTTTTTGAAAGAAAATGAGCGAATCAGTTATGAATGTGTGCGTTGAGAGAAATCATGTGTAAATGGGTGGGTTTATGAGTCAGTAAAGTTAATATGTGAAATAAAGTTTACACGTGTCAAGTGATGGAACGATTTTCTTTTTGAAAGAAAATGAGCGAATCAGTTATGAATGTGTGCGTTGAGAGAAATCATGTGTAAATGGGTGGGTTTATGAGTCAGTAAAGTTAATATGTGAAATAAAGTTCACACGTGTCAGTGATGGAACGATTTTCTTTTTAAATAAAATGAGAGAATCAATTGTGAATGTGTGCGTTGAGAGAAATCATGTGTAAATGTGTGGGTTTATGAGTCAGTAAAGTTAATATGTGAAATAAAGTTCACACGTGTCAAGTGATGGAACGATTTTCTTTTTTAAATAAAATGAGAGAATCAATTATGAATGTGTGCGTTGAGAGAAATCATGTGTAAATGTGTGGGTTTATGAGTCAGTAAAGTTAATATGTGAAATAAAATTCACACGTGTCAAGTGATGGAACGATTTTTCTTTTTTAAATAAAATGAGAGAATCAATTATGAATGTGTGCGTTGAGAGAAATCATGTGTAAATGGGTGGGTTTATGAGTCAGTAAAGTTAATATGTGAAATAAAGTTTACGTGTCAAGTGATGGAACGATTTTCTTTGAAAGAAAATGAGCGAATCAGTTATGAATGTGTGCGTTGAGAAAATCATGTGTAAATGTGTGGGTTTATGAGTCAGTAAAGTTAATATAAAATAAAGTTCACACGTGTCAAGTGATGGAACGATTTTTTTCTTTTTTAAATAAAATGAGAGAATCAATTATGAATGTGTGCGTTGAGAGAAATCATGTGTAAATGTGTGGGTTTATGAGTCAGTAAAGTTAATATGTGAAATAAAGTTCACGTGTCAAGTGATGGAACGATTTTTTTCTTTTTTAAATAAAATGAGAGAATCAATTATGAATGTGTGCGTTGAGAGAAATCATGTAAATGGGTGGGTTTATGAGTCAGTAAAGTTAATATGTGAAATAAAGTTTACGTGTCAAGTGATGGAACGATTTTCTTTTTGAAGAAAATGAGCGAATCAGTTATGAATGTGTGCATTGAGAGAAATCATGTGTAAATGTGTGGGTTTATGAGTCAGTAAAGTTAATATGTGAAATAAAGTTCACACGTGTCAAGTGATGGAACGATTTTCTTTTTTAAATAAAATGAGAGAATCAATTATAGATAATGCGTTGAGAGAAATCATGTGTAAATGTGTGGGTTTATGAGTCAGTAAAGTTAATATGTGAAATAAAGTTCACACGTGTCAAGCGTGATGGAACGATTTTCTTTAAATAAAATGAGAGAATCAATTATGAATGTGTGCGTTGAGAGAAATCATGTGTAAATGGGTGGGTTTGCGGTCAAAGTAAAGTTAATATGTGAAATAAAGTTTACACGTGTCAAAGTGATGGAACGATTTTCTTTGAAAGAAAATGAGCGAATCAGTTATGAATGTGTGCGTTGAGAGAAATCATGTGTAAATGTATTGGGTTTATGAGTCAGTAAAGTTAATATGTGAAATAAAGTTCACACGTGTCAAGTGATGGAACGATTTTCTTTTTTAAATAAAATGAGAGAACCAATTATGAATGTGTGCGTTTGAGAGAAATCATGTGTAAATGTGTGGGTTTATGAGTCAGTAAAGTTAATATGTGAAATAAAGTTCACACGTGTCAAGTGATGGAACGATTTTCTTTTTTAAATAAAATGAGAGAATCAATTATGAATGTGTGCGTTGAGAGAAATCATGTGTAAATGTGTGGGTTTATGAGTCAGTAAAGTTAATATGTGAAATAAAGTTCACACTGTGTCAAATGATGGAACGATTTTCTTTTTTAAATAAAATGAGAGAATCAATTATGAATGTGCGTTGAGAGAAATCATGTGTAAATGGGTGGGTTTATGAGTCAGTAAAGTTAATATGTGAAATAAAGTTTACACGTGTCAAGTGATGGAACGATTTTCTTTTTTTTAAATAAAATGAAAGAATCAATTATGAATGTGTGCGTTGAGAGAAATCATGTGTAAATGTGTGGGTTTATGAGTCAGTAAAGTTAATATGTGAAATAAAGTTTACACGTGTCAAGTGATGGAACGATTTTCTTTTTTGAAAGAAAATGAGCGAATCAGTTATGAATGTGTGCGTTGAGAGAAATCATGTGTAAATGTGTGGGTTTATGAGTCAGTAAAGTTAATATGTAAAATAAAGTTTACACGTGTCAAGTGATGGAACGATTTTCTTTTTGAAAGAAAATGAGCGAATCAGTTATGAATGCGTTGAGAGAACGCGTGTAAATGTGTGGGTTTATGAGTCAGTAAAGTTAATATGTGAAATAAAGTTCACACGTGTCAAGTGATGGAACGATTTTCTTTTTAAATAAAATGAGAGAATCAATTGCTATGAATGTGCGTTGAGAGAAATCATGTGTAAATGGGTGGGTTTATGAGTCAGTAAAGCACATGAAATAAAGTTTACACGTGTCAAGTGATGGAACGATTTTCTTTTTTTAAATAAAATGAAAGAATCAATTATGAATGTGTAGTGTTGAGAGAAATCATGTGTAAATGTGTGGGTTTATGAGTCAGTAAAGTTAATATGTGAAATAAAGTTTACACGTGTCAAGTGATGGAACGATTTTCTCTTTTTTGAAAGAAAATGAGCGAATCAGTTATGAATGTGTGCGTTGAGAGAAATCATGTGTAAATGTGTGGGTTTATGAGTCAGTAAAGTTAATATGTGAAATAAAGTTTACACGTGTCAAGTGATGGAACGATTTTCTTTTTGAAAGAAAATGAGCGAACTGGGGTTATGAATGTGTGCGTTGAGAGAAATCAAGTGTAAATGTGTGGGTTTATGAGTCATAAAGTTAATATGAAATAAAAAGTTCACACGTGTCAAGTGATGGAACGATTTTCTTTTTTAAATAAAATGAGAGAATCAATTATGAATGTGTGCGTTGAGAGAAATCATGTGTAAATGTGTGGGTTTATGAGTCAGTAAAGTTAATATGTGAAATAAAGTTCACACGTGTCAAGTGATGGAACGATTTTTTAAATAAAATGAGAGAATCAATTATGAATGTGTATGTTGAGAGAAATCATGTGTAAAATGTGTGGGTTTATGAGTCAGTAAAGTTAATATGTGAAATAAAGTTCACACGTGTCAAGTGATGGAACGATTTTTAAATAAAATGAGAGAATCAATTATGAATGTGTGCGTTGAGAGAAATCATGTGTAAATGTGTGGGCTTATGAGTCAGTAGTTAATATGAAATAAAGTTCACACGTGTCAAGTGATGGAACGATTTTTCTTTTAAATAAAATGAGAGAATCAATTATGAATGAGGAGAAATCATGTAAATGGGTGGGTTTATGAGCTCAGTAAAGTTAATATGTGAAATAAAGTTTACACGTGTCAAGTGATGGAACGATTTTCTTTGAAAGAAAATGAGAGAATCAATTATGAATGTGTGCGTTGAGAGAAACTTTCGCGTGTAACGTGTGGCTATGAGTCAGTAAAGTTAATATGTGAAATAAAGTTTACACGTGTCAAGTGATGGAACGATATTCTTTTTGAAAGAAAATGAGAGAATCAATTATGAATGTGTGCGTTGAGAGAAATCATGTGTAAATGTGTGGGTTTAAGAGTCAGTAAAGTTAATATGTGAAATAAAGTTCACACGTGTCAAGTGATGGAACGATTTTCTTTTTAAATAAAATGAGAGAATCAATTATGAATGTGTGCGTTGAGAGAAATCATGTGTAAATGTGTGGGTTTCTATGAGTCAGTAAAGTTAATATGTGAAATAAAGTTTACACGTGTCAAGTGATGGAAATCGATATTCTTTTTGAAAGAAATGAGAGAATCAATTGGTGAATGTGTGTGTTGAGTGAAATCATGTGTAAATGTGTGGGTTTATGAGTCAGTAAAGTTAATATGTGAAATAAAGTTTACACGTGTCAAGTGATGGAACGATATTCTTTTTGAAAGAAAATGAGAGAATCAATTATGAATGTGTGCGTTGAGAGAAATCATGTGTAAATGGGTGGGTTTATGAGTCAGTAAAGTTAATATGTGAAATAAAGTTTACACGTGTCAAGTGATGGAACGATATTCTTTTTGAAAGAAATGAGAGAATCAATTATGAATGTGTGCGTTGAGAGAAATCATGTAAATGTGTGGGTTTATGAGTCAGTAAAGTTAATATGTGAAATAAAGTTTACACGTGTCAAGTGATGGAACGATATTCTTTTTGAAAGAAAATGTGAGAATCAATTATGAATGTGTATGAAGAGAGAAATCATGTGTAAATGGGTGGGTTTATGAGTCAGTAAAGTTAATATGTGAAATAAAGTTACACGTGTCAAGTGATGGAACGATATTCTTTTTGAAAGAAAATGAGAGAATCAATTATGAATGTGTGCGTTGAGAGAAATCATGTGTAAATGTGTAGTTTATGTGAGCCAGTAAAGTTAATATGTGAAATAAAGTTTACACGTGTCAAGTGATGGAACGATATTCTTTTTGAAAGAAAATGAGAGAATCAATTATGAATAAAAAGTTGAGAGAAATCATGTGTAAATGTGTGGGTTTATGAGTCAGTAAAGTTAATATGTAAAATAAAGTTTACACGTGTCAAGTGATGGAACGATATTCTTTTTGAAAGAAAATGAGAGAATCAATTATGAATGTGTGCGTTGAGAGAAATCATGTGTAAATGTGTGGGTTTATGAGTCAGTAAAGTTAATATGTGAAATAAAGTTTACACGTGTCAAGTGATGGAACGATATTCTTTTTGAAAGAAAATGAGAGAATCAATTATGAATGTGTGCGTTGAGAGAAATCATGTGTAAATGTGTGGGTTTATGAGTCAGTAAAGTTAATATGTGAAATAAAGTTTACACGTGTCAAGTGATGGAACGATATTCTTTTTGAAAGAAATGAGAGAATCAATTATGAATGTGTGCGTTGAGAGAAATCATGTGTAAATGTGTGGGTTTATGAGTCAGTAAAGTTAATATGTGAAATAAAGTTCACACGTGTCAAGTGATGGAACGATTTTCTTTTTTTAAATAAAATGAGAGAATCAATTATGAATGTGTGCGTTGAGAGAAATCATGTGTAAATGTGTGGGTTTATGAGTCAGGTAAAGTTAATATGTGAAATAAAGTTCACACGTGTCAAGTAGATGGAACGATTTTCTTTTTTAAATAAAATGAGAGAATCAATTATGAATGTGTGCGTTGAGAGAAATCATGTGTAAATGTGTGGGTTTATGAGTCAGTAAAGTTAATATGTGAAATAAAGTTTACACGTGTCAAGTGATGGAACGATATTCTTTTTGAAAGAAAATGAGAGAATCAATTATGAATGTGCGCGTTGAGAGAAATCATGTGTAAATGTGTGGGTTTATGAGTCAGTAAAGTTAATATGTGAAATAAAGTTTACACGTGTCAAGTGATGGAACGATATTCTTTTTTAAATAAAATGAGAGAATCAATTATGAATGTGTGCGTTGAGAGAAATCATGTGTAAATGTGTGGGTTTATGAGTCAGTAAAGTTAATATGTGAAATAAAAGTTTACACGTGTCAAGTGATGGAACGATATTCTTTTTGAAAGAAATGAGAGAATCAATTATGAATGTGTGCGTTGAGAGAAATCATGTGTAAATGTGTGGGTTTATGAGTCAGTAAAGTTAATATGTGAAATAAAGTTTACACGTGTCAAGTGATGGAACGATATTCTTTTTTTTAAATAAAATGAGAGAATCAATTATGAATGTGTGCGTTGAGAGAAATCATGTGTAAATGTGTGGGTTTATGAGTCAGTAAAGTTAATATGTGAAATAAAGTTTTACACGTGTCAAGTGATGGAACGATATTCTTTTTGAAAGAAAATGAGAGAATCAATTATGAATGTGTGCGTTGAGAGAAATCAGCGTGTAAATGTGTGGGTTTGTGAGTCAGTAAAGTTAATATGTGAAATAAAGTTTACACGTGTCAAGTGATGGAACGATATTCTTTTAAATAAAATGAGAGAATCAATTATGAATGTGTGCGTTGAGAGAACCAAATGTGTGGGTTTATGAGTCAGTAAAGTTAATATGAAATAAAGCTATACGTGTCATGATGGAACGATATTCTTTTTGAAAGAAAATGAGAATCAATTATGAATGTGTGCGTTGAGAGAAATCATGTGTAAATGTGTGGGTTTATGAGTCAGTAAAGTTAATATGTGAAATAAAGTTTACACGTGTCATATGATGGAACGATATTCTTTTTGAAAGAAAATGAGAGAATCAATTATGAATGTGTGCGTTGAGAGAAATCATGTGTAAATGTGTGGGTTTATGAGTCAGTAAAGTTAATATGTGAAATAAAGTTTACACGTGTCAAGTGATGGAACGATATTCTTTGAAAGAAAATGAGAGAATCAATTATGAATGTGTGCGTTGAGAGAAATCATGTGTAAATGGGTGGGTTTATGAGTCAGTAAAGTTAATATGTGAAATAAATGTCAAGTGATGGAACGATATTCTTTTTGAAAGAAAATGAGAGAATCAATTATGAATGTGTGCGTTGAGAGAAATCATGTGTGAATGTGTGGGTTTATGAGTCAGTAAAGTTAATATGTGAATAAAAGTTCACACGTGTCAAGTGATGGAACGATTTTCTTTTTTAAAGAAAATGAGAGAATCAGTTATGAATGTGTGTGTTGAGAGAAATCATGTGTAAATGTGTGGGTTTATGAGTCAGTAGTTAATATGTGAAATAAAGTTCACACGTGTCAAGTGATGGAACGATTTTCTTTAAAGAAAATGAGAGAATCAGTTATGAATGTGTGTGTTGAGAGAAATCATGTGTAAATGTGTGGGTTTATGAGTCAGTAAAGTTAATATGTGAAATAAAGCTCACACGTGTCAAGTGATGGAACGATTTTCTTTTTTAAATAAAATGAGAGAATCAATTATGAATGTGTGCGTTGAGAGAAATCCATGTGTAAATGTGTATGTTTATGAGTCAGTAAAGTTAATATGAAATAAAAGTTCACACGTGTCAAGATGGAACGAGTTATTCTTGAAAGAAAATGAGAGAATCAGTTATGAATGTGCAAGAGAAATCATGTAAAAATGTGTGGGTTTATGAGTCAGGTAAAGTTAATATGTGAAATAAAGTTCACACGTGTCAAGTGATGGAACGATATTCTTTTTTAAAGAAAATGAGAGAATCAGTTATGAATGTGTGTGTTGAGAGAAATCATGTGTAAATGTGTGGGTTTATGAGTCAGTAAAGTTAATATGTGAAATAAAGTTCACACGTGTCAAGTGATGGAACGATTTTCTTTTAAAGAAAATGAGAGAATCAGTTATGAATGTGTGTGTTGAGAGAAATCATGTGTAAATGTGTGGGCTTATGAGTCAGTAAAGTATTATGTGAAATAAAGTTCACACGTGTCAAGTGATGGAACGATTTTCTTTTTTTTAAAGAAATGAGAGAATCAGTTATGAATGTGTGTGTTGAGAGAAATCATGTGTAAATGTGTGGCTTGCGAGTCAGTAAAGTTAATAGGAAATAAAGTTCACACGTGTCAAGTGATGGAACGATTTTCTTTTTTAAAGAAAATGAGAGAATCAGTTATGAATGTGTGTGTTGAGAGAAATCATGTGTAAATGTGTGGGTTTATGAGTCAGTAAAGTTAAGGTGAAATAAAGTTCACACGTGTCATGTGATGGAACGATTTTCTTTTAAATAAAATGAGAGAATCAATTATGAATGTGTGCGTTGGAGAGAAATCATGTGTAAAAATGTGTGGGTTTGCGAGTCAGTAGCAGAATATGTGAATAAAGTTCACACGTGTCAAGTGATGGAACGATATTCTTTTTTTGAAAGAAAATGAGAGAATCAGTTATGAATGTGTGTGTGTTGAGAGAAATCATGTGTAAATGTGTGGGTTTATGAGTCAGTAAAGTTAATATGTGAAATAAAGTTTACACGCTCAAGTGATGGAACGATATTCTTTTTGAAAGAAAATGAGAGAATCAATTATGAATGTGTGCGTTGAGTATAGAAATCATGTGTGAATGTGTGGGTTTATGAGTCAGTAAAGTTAATATGTGAAATAAAGTTCACACGTGTCATGATGGAACGATTTTCTTTTTTAAATAAATGAGAGAATCAATTATGAATGTGTTGAGAAATCATGTATGTAAATGTGTGGGTTTATGAGTCAGTAAAGTTAATATGTGAAATAAAGTTCACACGTGTCATGATGGAACGATTTTCTTTTAAAGAAAATGAGAGAATCAGTTATGAATGTGTGTTGAGAGAAATCATGTAAATGTGGTTTATGAGTCAGAAGTTAATATGTGAAATAAAAGTTCACACGTGTCAAGTGATGGAACGATTTTCTTTTAAATAAAATGAGAGAATCAATTATGAATGTGTGCGTTGAGAGAAATCATGTAAATGTGTGGGTTTATGAGTCAGTAAAGTTAATATGTGTGAAATAAAGTCTACACGTGTCAAGTGATGGAACGATATTCTTTTTGAAAGAAAATGAGAGAATCAGTTATGAATGTGTGTGTTGAGAGAAATCATGTAAAAATGTGTGGGCTTATGAGTCAGTAAAGTTAATATGTGAAATAAAGTTTACACGTGTCAAGTGATGGAACGATATTCTTTTTGAAAGAAAATGAGAGAATCAATTATGAATGTGTGCGTTGGAGAGAAATCATGTGTAAATGTGTGGGTTTATGAGTCAGTAAAGTTAATATGTGAAAATAAAGTTCACACGTGTCAAGTGATGGAACGATTTTCTTTTTTTAAAGAAAATGAGAGAATCAGTTATGAATGTGTGTGTTGAGAGAAATCATGTGTAAATGTGTGGGTTTATGAGTCAGTAAAGTTAATATGTGAAATAAAGTTCACACGTGTCAAGTGATGGAACGATTTCTTTTTTTAAATAAAATGAGAGAATCAATTATGAATGTGTGCGTTGAGAGAAATCAAGGCGTGTAAAAATGTGTGGGTTTATGAGTCAGTAAAGTTAATATGTGAAATAAAGTTCACACGTGTCAAGTGATGGAACGATTTTTCTTTAAATAAAATGAGAGAATCAATTATGAATGTGTGCGTTGAGAGAAATCATGTGTAAAAATGTGTGGGTTTATGAGTCAGTAAAGTTAATATGTGAAAATAAAGTTCACACGTGTCAAGTGATGGAACGATATTCTTTGAAAGAAAAAATGAGAGAATCAGTTATGAATGTGTGTTGAGAGAAATCATGTGTAAAATGTGTGGCTTATGAGTCAGTAAAGTTAATATGTGAAATAAAGCTTACACGTGTCAAGTGATGGAACGATATTCTTTTTGAAAGAAAATGAGAGAATCAATTATGAATGTGTGCGTTGAGTATAAATCATGTAAATGTGTTTATGAGTCAGTAAAGTTAATATGTGAAATAAAGTTTACACGTGTCAAGTGATGGAACGATATTCTTTTTGAAAGAAAATGAGAGAATCAATTATGAATGTAGTGTTGAGAGAAATCATGTAAATGTGGGAACAGATGAGTCAGGCAGTTAATATGTGAAATAAAGTTCACATGTGTCAAGTGATGAACGATATTCTTTTAAAGAAAATGAGAGAATCAGTTATGAATGTGTGTGTTGAGAGAAATCATGTGTAAATGTGTGGGTTTAAGTGAGTCAGTAAAGTTAATATGTGAAATAAAGCTTACACGTGTCATGATGGAACGATATTCTTTGAAAGAAAATGAGAGAATCAATTATGAATGTGTGTGTTGAGAGAACAAATGTGGGTTTATGAGTCAGTAAAAGTTAATATGTGAAATAAAGTTTACACGTGTCAAGTGATGGAACGATATTCTTTTGAAAGAAAATGAGAGAATCAATTATGAATGTGTGCGTTGAGAGAAATCATGTAAATGTGTGGGTTTATGAGTCAGTAAAGCACATGTGAAATAAAGTTCACACGTGTCAAGTGATGGAACGATATTCTTTTTGAAAGAAAATGAGAGAATCAGTTATGAATGTGTGTGTTGAGAGAAATCATGTGTAAATGTGTGGGTTTATGAGTCAGTAAAGCTAATATGTGAAATAAAGTTTACACGTGTCAAGTGATGGAACGATATTCTTTTGAAAGAAAATGTGAGAATCAATTATGAATGTGTGCGTTGAGAGAAATCATGTGTAAATGTGTGGGTTTATGAGTCAGTAAAGTTAATATGTGAAATAAAGTTTACACGTGTCAAGGGGATGGAACGATACACTTTTTGAAAGAAAATGAGAGAATCAATTATGAATGTGTGCGTTGAGAGAAATCATGTGTAAATGTGTGGGTTTATGAGTCAGTAAAGTTAATATGTGAAATAAAGTTTTCATACGTGTCAAGTGATGGAACGATATTCTTTTTGAAAGAAAATGAGAGAATCAATTATGAATGTGTGTGCGTTGAGAGAAATTGTGTAAATGTGTGGTTTATGAGTCAGTAAAGTTAATATGTGAAATAAAGTTTACATGTGTCAAGTGATGGAACGATATTCTTTGAAAGAAAATGAGAGAATCAATTATGAATGTGTGTGTTGAGAGAAACGCGTGTAAATGTGTGTGGGTTTATGAGTCAGTAAAGTTAATATGTGAAATAAAGTTCACACGTGTCAAGTGATGGAACGATTTTCTTTTTTTAAATAAAATGAGAGAATCAATTATGAATGTGTTGAGAGAAATCATGTGTAAATGGGTGGGTTTATGAGTCAGTAAAGTTAATATGTGAAATAAAGTTCACACGTGTCGGCGGATGGAACGATTTTCTTTTTAAATAAAATGAGAGAATCAATTATGAATGTGTGCGTTGAGAGAAATCATGTGTAAATGTGGGTTTATGAGTCAGTAAAGTTAATATGTGAAATAAAGTTTACACGTGTCAAGTGATGGAACGATATTCTTTTTGGAAAGAAAAATGAGAGAATCAGTTATGAATGTGTGTGTTGAGAGAAATCATGTGTAAATGTGTGGGTTTATGAGTTTAGTAAAGTTAATATGTGAAATAAAGTTCACACGTGTCAAGTGATGGAACGATTTTCTTTTTAAATAAAATGAGAGAATCAATTATGAATGTGTGCGTTGAGAGAAATCATGTGTAAATGGGTGGGAAGTTTATGAGTCAGTAAAGTTAATATGTGAAATAAAGTTTACACGTGTCAAGTGATGGAACGATATTCTTTTTGAAAGAAAATGAGAGAATCAATTATGAATGTGTGCGTTGAGAGAAATCATGTGTAAAAATGTGTGGGTTTATGAGTCAGTAAAGTTAATATGTGAAATAAAGTTTACACGTGTCAAGTGATGGAACGATATTCTTTTTGAAAGAAAATGAGAGAATCAATTATGAATGTGTGCGTTGAGAGAAATCATGTAAATGTGTGGGTTTAAGGAGTCAGTAAAGTTAATATGTGAAATAAAGTTTACACGTGTCAAGTGATGGAACGATATTCTTTTTGAAAGAAAATGAGAGAATCAATTATGAATGTGTGCGTTGAGAGAAATCATGTGTAAATGTGTGGGTTTATGAGTCAGTAAAGTTAATATGTGAAATAAAGTTCACACGTGTCAAGTGATGGAACGATATTCTTTTTGAAAGAAAATGAGAGAATCAGTTATGAATGTGTGTGTTGAGAGAAATCATGTGTAAATGTGTGGGTTTATGAGTCAGTAAAGTTAATATGTGAAATAAAGTTCACACGTGTCAAGTGATGGAACGATTTTCTTTTTTAAATAAAATGAGAGAATCAATTATGTGAATGTGTGCGTTGAGAGAAATCATGTGTAAATGTGTGGGTTTATGAGTCAGTAAAGTTAATATGTGAAATAAAGTTTACACGTGTCAAGTGATGGAACGATATTCTTTTTGAAATAAAAT
>JBBBDQ010014628.1:5000-18409 GCA_037127315.1 Ascarosepion bandense
ACGACTATATACGCTCGTATCACTGGATCAATCTGAAACATCAACTTCCCTTTAGTGGATCGTTTTATGACTGTCAATTACACTCCCTCCAATTCTCCCTGCCTATTTTTGGGTTCCATTGTTCATCCTTCGAATAGTACACAAGGGGAATAAGCTAATAAGTAAATATTCATTTCAAGCAAGTGTTAATTTTAAATTTAAAAAACATTTTAAAATGTTTCATTGCTCTCTCCACTTCCAAATTTATTGCCTTTTGATTGTTAAAAAGATATTTTCTTGTTTTTTGTCGAACATAGTGTTCTTTATGTTAAGATTAATTTAATATTTATTTCTTGTTCGTTATTTGGAACTTATTTTCTGTCACTAATCTTGTCCAAAAAACACATATTTATCTTCTTTTAACGTTTTTATAAATGTTACAAAAAATATCAATGATTAAGTTGATGTTCCATTTTAACGATCCAACAATTTTGTAATGTTTGTATCAATTGCAGAGATAATAGCGTTAATGGAAGAGTTAGAATCAGGAATAATTGCTTGAAGTGCGAGGACGAGTAGAGTGATCAGGAAGATAGTAGATAGCGATGGATATTACTTAATATTTTAATGAGGATTAAATTTGCAAGCATCTTACATTCGTTATTAAGCGTTACGAATCCGCATAGCTTATTGCTTTCTTTCATCTAAAATACTTAAAACTATTCTTGAAATTTATTCATTTAGATAACACTTTATAAAAATATATAAATTCCTTTTTAAGTAAAACATTTTTCTCTTAATCATTTCAGGTCATTCAAGTGTAAGGATAACCACTGGTGCGTAGGGGGTTACAGTGAGAGGAAAAACAAGGTACAGGAGATGTGAAAGAAAAAGATAGAAATGGATGGGAATTAAGTAGATAGAAGATGGCAATAGACGTTGCATTGGAAATTTTAAAAATGAACGTAAAGGTATAATAATCATAAGTTATGTTTTAAAAACCGTCAATACGAAAATGCTACAACACTGTCAGCGTATTACAGAAAGATTAAAGAGGAAAGTAATAAAGTCTTTAAATTACTTGGAAATTCATTTTAAAAAGCAGTAAATGTAAAACGTTAGAGATTGGTGGAGTCTTTACGTGGAAGAAAGTACGTTCTAAGTTTAAGCAGTGTAACAAAATAAAAATTAAAATACACAAGGTGATTAATAGACGTTGACATATTTAAAATACCTATTCTGTTACCTGCCATCTGACTAACTTATTTATTAATATATTTATTTTTACTTTCGCATTTTCAATGCAGCTTTTAATTGGCAAGTCTTATTTTGTTTATTTTTCTTTTCCCCTGTGATGGTGTGATTATCCAAGTTTTTAAATAAAATTATTTCGTTTCTTTTTTTCTATAATGATTTATGATAAGGGTTGACATTTTTGGATGAACATAGTAAAAAGGAAATATTTGTAAATAGTTCTACAAGATCCTAGTAATATCGTTTAAATATCAAAATAGATACAACAGATAGCTCAGTGTAAATTTTACAGAAAAAATATTTATTTATTTATCTGCAAATTCAGATTACATTTAGTGTGGTAGCTATTTAAACATATCAGTTTGATCATGCATTTTCAAACCCAGTCAAGCAAAGAATGGAAAAATATCCCTGTACTGGCAGCAAGGATTAGTAAATGAAGGGGTGAGGAATGTTGGTTACGATAGGGTCAAGCCGAGGATAATCTACTTCCCTTTTAATAGTAGTAATTGCCTTCGGATGGTGGAAGGTATGTGGTTTGATCATTGGGTTAGTGGTTGTAAGTAGGAAGTAAAAACTACGGATTCAACAAATTTAAATCTAATCTATGTTAGAGGGAAAATCTGTTATGAATAAATTGAAGACGAGAAATTAGTAAAAGTTTAAGTTTAAATCTACGGTGGGGATACATGTTAATAAAGTCATTAAGTTTATTCAAATTACATTCTGGTAATGAAATTTCAAAATCCTTATTTTTTCTTTTAAACATAGATTACATTTATCATCTAGACTATTAGAAGTACTTTCCGTGCCTATCAACTTCTACTCTATTTGTGTTTTTGGGCTTTCTTCCATCAATCCCCAGTATTTTCCGGAATTGGCCTGTCGGATACCTTAACTTAAAGGTTAGTATAGGAGTCCCTGTACGTATAAAACATTTGTTTCCAAGTTCTCAACAAAATTTGGTTTTACACGTTATGTTTTTCCTTGTTTCTTTGTGGGAGATGGTAGTTTTAAAGTGCATTCGTAGATCTACATTTACCTTCCAACAGACATTTTTCTCTGGATTTGCGATTACAGGAGTGCATAATCTCATGCTTTGTATTAGATTCACTGAAATTTTTCAAACTGGTTATTTTGGGAGCTAATGATTTGTACATATTATTAGTACAGGAAAAACTGATCTTAATCGATTTGCTCAAGGGTTTATTGTTATGAAAATATTTACTTTTTAATTTAAGGAAGAATTTCCCAATGTTAACGGTTGATAGTCTACAGAACAGGATGGGTTGAATCATGTAATCTTTCTTTTCCTATGTTCGCCTTCTGCAATTCAGATATATTAGCAGTATCTTTATGTAGATATATTGTTTAATATTAATAAAATTTGATTCTGTGTCAGAATTAATGTATATTTTCTTAACTAATAATCGTACATTTTATACAAAAAAGATGAAATATCAGTGGCAAATGATATCAGGTAGATTCACAAACATCTAAAAGCATCTTTAAATTTAAAAAAAAGAAATCAATCGCTGAGTGACGATTTTAAAAAAGCATGCAAATTGAAGTACATTTTGCTTACCTTTTACTGCCTTTTTCTTATTTGTAACGTCTGAGAAAATTCAAAAGAAACTGAACTCAAAATAGCGCTACACGTATATACGTTTCAAAACACGTCGTTTATTATACTGACTGGGTCAATTAAAACGCGGCTATTTATATACGCCGTGTCACTGGATAAATCTTAAGACATGAACTTCCGCTTTGTAGATGCTGTTATGCCTATGTCTATTACATTCATTCTCCCCTGCCCATTTTCATACTTTGAATAGTATACAAGGTTGAAAATTAGCAATAAGTAAATATTAACTTTAAGAAAGTGTTAATTTTAAATTAAAACCCATTTTAAGACTGTTTTGTGGCACTCTCCACTTATACATATATTACCTTTTGAATGTTCAAAAATATATTTTCTTGTTTTTTGTCGAACTTAAATAAACGCGTCCTTTGTGTAAAATTCATTTTAACTTTCATTTTCTTGTTCGTTATTTGGAACTTATTTTCTGTTACTTACCTTGTCCAGAAAACACATATTTGTCTTCTTTTAATGTTTTATAAATGTTAAACAAAATATATCAACGGTTAATTTGATGTTCTATTTTGACGATCCAACAATTTTCATGTTTTTGTCGGCTTCACAGGAGCAAAAGTGTCTTTGGAAGAGAGTTAGAATCAGGAAGATAGTAGATGACGATGAATGTTGCACCTAATAATTTTGTAGAGGATGCATTTGCACACATTTTACATTCGTTATTAAGTGTTACGAATCTGCATAGATTATTACTTTTTCATCTAAAATACTTCAACTATTATTGAAATTTATTCATATAGCACTTTATAAAGCTATATAAATTCATACTAATACAAACATTTTTTTCTTAATCATTTCAAGTCATTCAAGTGTAGGACTAGCCACTGGTGCATGGGAGTTACAGTGAGAGGAAAAACAAGGTCCAGAAGATGTCGAAAAAAGATAAGAGATGGATGGGAATTAAGTAGATAGAAGATGGCAATAGACGTTGCATTTGAAATTTAAAAATGAACGTAAAAAAGGTAAAATAATCAGAGGTTATGTTTTTAAAAAGTAAATAAGAAACTGCTACAACACTGTCAGCGTATTACAGAAAAAAGGGAAGTAATCAAGTCTTTTAAATTACTTGGAGAATTAATTTTCAAAAGCAGTAAATGTAAAACGTTAGAGATTGGTGGGTCTTTACGTGGAAGAAAGATTATGCGTTCTAAGCTTAAGCAGTGTAACAAAATAATTACAAGATACAGGGTTGATTAATTGATGTTGACATAATATAAAATACCTATTGAGTTACCTGCCATTTAACTAACTTACATATATATATATATATATATATATATATATATATATATATATAATTAAAAACAGCAGTAAAAAAAAACAGGAATAGATTAGTAAATAATGCTCGCGGATCCTAGTAGCATCGTTAAAATATTAAGATAGATACAAGAGAGCTCAATGTAAATTTAATTTATCTGTAAATTCAGATCACATTCAGGGGGACATATATTTCAATATGTCAGTATTAGTCATGCATTGTCAATCCCAGTCAACCAAAGAAAGGATAAAGTTTCCTGTACCGGAAGCAAGGATTAGTAAATGAAGGGGTGAGGAATGTTGGTTACGATAGGGCCAAGCCGAGGAGAATCGTAGTAGTAATTGCCATCTGATGGTAGAAGGTATATTAGTTTTGATTATTGGATTAGTGGTTGTAGGTAGGAGGGAAAAAAGCTGCGGATTCCACTAAATTTAAAATTTAATCTATGTAAGAGGCAAAATCTATTATGAATAAATCGAAGGCGGAGAGAATTGTGAAATTTAAATTTTACTCCGGTGATGATACATGCTAATCAATTTCTTACGTTTATTCAAAAGTACATTCTGATATTGAAATTTCAAAATTCTAATTTTTTCTGTTAAATATAGATTACATCTATCACCTAGACTATTAGGAGTACATTGTTGTGCCTATCAACTTCCACTATCTGTGGTTTTAGGCCTTCTTCCATCACTTACCAGTATTTTCAGGAAAGGATGTATGATACATTAAGTTAGGGTTAGTAATGAGTGTTCCTGTGCGTATAAAATCTTTGTTTTGAAATTCCTGCAAACATTCCGATATGCACGTTATATTTTCCTTGTTTTCTTTGGGGGAGACGATAACTTTATGGGTCACATTCATAGATCTACATTTACTTTCAATCGGACAGTTTTCTCTGGATTTGCAATTACAGGATGGTATAATCTCGTGTTCTGTATTAGATTCACTGAAAAAGTTCAAACTTTTGGGAGCCAATAATATTGTACGTATTGTTAGTACAGGAATAATTAATCTTAATCGATTTCCTATTAAATATTTTACTCGGGGTTGTCATGAAGAAAATGTTTACTTATTAATTTAAGAAAGACCTTCCCAATGTTAATGATTGATAGTCTACAGAACGGGGGTTTGAATCATATAATATTTCTTTTCCTGTGTTCGCATCTACGATTCAGATATATTAGCGGGTATAATGCTAAACTAGCTTATTTACCACTCACTAATATATCTGAATGAATTTATTAGCATGTCGTCGCAATAGTAAATTTAAATTTCACTAATTATATCCTTCTCCATTTATTCCTAATAAGTTTTGCCTCTTACACAGATTAGATTTTTTATTAGTGAATCCATAGCTTTTGCTCGCTTACCAATAACCAATAACACAATGGTCAAACCAACTTCCTTCTACTACAAAAGAAATTTCTACTACAAATCTCCTGTTTAAACCTATCGTAACAACATTCCTCATCCCTTCTTTACTAACCTTGCTCCCGGACAAGAATTTTTCTTCATTCTTTAGTTGCCTGTGGTTGACAATCGTCTCGCTTCTTCAAGTCAAAATAAAACAACATATTTTTATCCTAAAAAAGCCCAATGCATTTTCCTAACACAGTTTTATTCTATCCTACCGGAAAATCCCGACACTAACAGACGTAGGGGAAATGCGTCGTTTATAAGTTCTTACACTCTACCTAATGACCTCCGATTTTAATTCGGACACTATTACACATATCTACACACACATACACACACTCACACCACACACAGACATATGCGCGCATCCACACAAACATGTGTATGTGTACGTACATGTGTGTATTTGTGTGTGCTTCCTCCAGATCTGCTATCCGCCCAAATAAAATAAATATTTTTAGAAGATCCTTTTCTTTACTAACCTTGCTTCCGGACAAAATTTTTCTTCATTCTTTATTTGCCTGTGGTTGACAATCGTCACGACTTCTTCAAGTAAAAAAAACAAACATATTTTTATCCTAAAGCCCAATGCATTTTCCTAACACAGTTTTATTCTATCCTACCGGAAGAAGGCAGATCAACAGACGTAGGGAAATGCATATAAACCATGTTCTTTAAAAAAGATATATCGCAAACACTTAATTTAGAAGAGCAAAAAGAGGACAGATTTTCATCTTTTAAGAAAAGTGAATCTTTTCAAAGGGTAATAATAATTCGGAGTAATTATTAGAACAGAGTTTTTTGTTATTTTCAGTATCTTGTCCGCATTAAACTATTTCTAACAAAAATAAATATAAATGGTAGAATAAAATGATTCCAAACGGAAAAAAAAATAAGTTTATATGTAAATATTGTTTTAGGCATTTATTTCAGTTGTAGAATGCCTGTATGTCGCTTGCCTGATAAAATCTGGATTTGACATGCCAAGAAATGTTTTAATAGAAATGTTATTTTGGTTCGATTTAGCAAAATAGATAAAATTATAATCGACATTTGCATAAGAGATTAATTGTTCAATAGGAGATACCATTAAGTGGAATTGTTGTTAAAACTGTTTTCTTTTAAAATATCACATAAAGAAGGAATCGTTAGTGATTTTACAAGAAAATGTAATTGTCGGAATTATTATTATTACTATTTCATTCGTATAGTAATCATTTTGAGGCGCTTTTCCTGAGTTGTTTTGTAAACAGGACTTCTAACAATCGTATTATTATTATGTCATTTTTCATAATATTTTGATTTCTGCTTTGGTCTCACTACAAACCAAGTCTGCGGGGAGACCACAAGGCAGGTCGTTACGTGTTGTTATGGCCCCATTTCATTTTTTTTTTCTATCTTCCCACTATCATCCCTAGCGTTACATAGATAAAGTTTTCCTTAGTGTGTGGGCTGTACATAATAAGATAATTTTTTGTATATCTCTTAAGCTGGGTTTCCAGGGATTCTTTCAATGTGTTGTTTTGTTCCATTTTTTATCATTCCAAGTGCACTTACTATCACTAGCACAACTCTTGTTTTCAATTTCCACATTTTTTCTATTTCAATTTCAAGGTCTTTATATTTTGACAGTTTCAAATTCCTTGGTTGCTATGTTACAATCCGCTGGACAAGCCATATTAATTAATAGACAAGTTTTTTCTTTCTGGTTTTTAACAATAATGTCCGGCCTATTTGCTTCAATTTTTCTGTCTGTCTGAATGGTGTAATCCCATAGAATGGTGACATCTTCTATTTCTGTAACCGGTGCTGGGTGATGTTCATACCAGTGTTTGTTTACAGATTTTCCATAGTGTTTGCACATTGTCCAATGTAACTGTTGCCCAACTCTATCGTGGTTATTTTTATATTCATTTGGGGCAAGCACAGAACAGCCTAAGATTAGATGGTCTATTGTTTCTTGGCGTTTATCAAAAAACCTGACTTTTGGATCCATATTACTATGCATAATATTTGCCTGAAAGTTTCTCGTGAAAAAGACTTTGGTCTTGTGCTGGAAATTAAGCCTTCAGTTTCAGACTTTAATCCAGATGCACATAACCATCGATGAGTATTAACTTTGTCAACATTGGGTTTATTGGCACGTTCTGGATATTGGTCATGCAAGTTTGTCTTGCCAGCGCTGTTCATCTGTTCAAGAGCTTTATCTTTAGCTTTCATTTTCATATTTTTTGCCGCAATAGTTGGTTCTTGGCTTCTGTTTGGCTTTTCTACAGAATCTACTAACTGTAAATCTTGTTTGTATTTTTTCTGCCTTCTTTCATTATTGAATATTTTCTTTCTTTCTTCATGTTGCCATACTAATTTTATCATCCAATCCTTTGTTGTTTCTATGTATGTTAGTAAGCCAATAGTTGTTGTCTTGTATGACAATTCTGGCTGAATAAGACCTCTTCCACCCCCACCGGGGTATGTATAGACGGTTTACATCAGCCTTTGGATAATGCATCTTATACTTAGAAAGACGCTTTCTTGTTTTAAGTCCATTCACCGGATGTCGTTTAGAGTCCAGTTTAAGATGTTGAAACTATATTGGACAACTGGGATTGCAAGGCTATTAATGGCCATAACTCTGTTCTGAGAATTCAATTCAGTTTTAATATCATTCGTAGCCTTCTATAGTACTCTTTACGCACTATTTCTTTCATTATTTCATGGTGAATTTTTTCACTCTCATTTACACCTAGGTATTTATAAGCTTCTTCTGGCATTAATTCTTTTCTTGTTACAGGAGGATCTAAGCTAATTGAGGATGTTTCTTGTATTGATCCACGTAAAACTGTAGCTTTAGCACATTTATTCAAATTGAATTTCATTCCAATGTCTTCGCTGAAGCATTTTACAGTTTGCAGAAGACCTTCCAGCTCGTTATCATTCTTAGCAGACAACTTTAAGTCATCCATGTAAAACAGATGTCTTATTTTCTTTTAGGCTTTTTTTTTATAACAACATTCGTCTTGTTAAGTTGACTGGTTACTGCTATTAATGATATGCAGAGATTAGTAAGTGACACAAAGTGTCACCTTGAAATATACCTTTTTTATGTTTATTTCACCTGAATGTCATTATTATTATTATTATTATTGGCGTTGTCTTCGTTCTTGTTGTTGTTGTTGTTGTTGTTGTTGTTGTTCTTCTTCTTCTTCTTCTTCTTCTTCTTCTTCTTCTTCTTCTTCTTCTTCTTCTTCTTCTTCTTCATTAGGTTTTCATATTATCTTTTGTGTTATATGTAACTACTTTATCTAGAAATTCACTCTAAATGAAAGTTTCAAGTTCTTTTTAAGTTGTCTCCCTTGGATATTTTTTAGTACTGATTGTATAAAGAGATTTGCTTTGGTCCCAAATTAGAGCCTGTGGTAATGTTTATAAACTATACCGAACCCGGATATAAAGAATGTTTATCAGGTCCCGACAGCTCTCTTATATCAGGGTTACACTGTATTTGAACGTGCTGCCACCAGAGCAATAAGATTTCACAGATAAATCCTGCGAAATTAATACAATTAGCGTTAATAGCACGTGTTTGCATTTCTAGCACTCACCATAAATGGCGGACAATTAGCTAAACGTCTAAGACAATAGGAAGATTTTATTCCAACCAAATATAGCAATTGTTGTAAAATTCTTAAAATGCATCTAAAGGATTATACACACATATGTATATAGACAAAAACAAAATCTCAACTTTTTCTTATGGAGCCTTTTGTGTTTTGACATTTGCTGAACTTTATTTGCAGTCCGTGTTTATTAACACAATAATACAAATAAAAATGTCCTTCTTCATCAGAATTTTTAAATTTAAGAATGCACATAAATACATATCAAACTAACTGAACCTCAAAGTACATTATGGAGGATGCTAAGTGATGAAATTTAATGTTTAATAAATGAAAGTATTGAAGTAAATGTTGTTATTATTGTTGGTTTACTTTATTATTTATATTATTTTAGTTGAAGATCATTTATGTATTAATAATAGGTTTTAAATTTAAGTTTCTCTTTTATTTGAAAATACTTAATTTTTTTCCTTTGGGAAATTCTAAGGAATGATTCAAACACAGGTAAATTATACGACCATCTCTCTCTCTCTCTCTCTCTCTCTCTCTCTCTCTCTCTCCCTCCCTCTCTCTCTCATTGATATGTGTATATTGAGTATAGCCACTCTTTTCGCCAATGAAGCTTTTGACCGATTGAATACTACGAAATGAAAAACAAGTGAAATATAATTAGCCTAAATGTATTTTAATTGATAAAATTTTCTCTTAACCAGTAAATACCAAACACCAGGTGCTGAGTTTTCTGTGTCAGTGTGTCTATTCCAGACATGAATTTGTACTTAATAAACAAAATCTTTTGCCCGGTTTTATGTAAATTAAGGATGAAACTTTGGAGACTGAAAAAAGCCCAGCGCATCAACGGCTGCAACAGTACAGGCTCGTGGAAGACCTCAATCTACAGGAAAAAATGCCCGTACAGTGTGTTCCCACAATCTACGAAGTACAAATTAGAAACGGAAACTCGAAATGGAACGCAATAAAAGAAGCGATAGTAATATCGGCAAGTGACATCTTCCCAAAGAAAAACGGACCAAGAAGAAAAAATGAATGGATCACACTGTAAATTGTCGATATGATGCAAAAGAGACAGAAAACAATGCCAAGACATGGAAATGATTACAAGAAACTACACAAAGAAATAAAAGACAAAGGCAGAACAAGCTATAGAGGAATGGCAAAACGATAATTATGCAGAAATAGAAAAATTGTGCACGGCCACAACACACATACACATAGATAGAAACCTGTAGACGGGCCAGAAATATTGAAGTCCAAGTTGAAGATGCACCAGCCAATCTGAATAGAAACAGAGCAGTGAAACCAGACGATGCCAATAGTGATGCTGGCAGCCATAGACAAATCACAGAAATAATGAATAAAAATTACAACAACGGCAATATCCCGAAAACCTAAGCAAATCGATCTTCCTAACGTGCCCACCAAAAGCCAGGTGCAAACGAATGCGAACTCCAACAACTAATCCAGTTTAATGAGTCACGTAATAAAAATCATCTAAAAAAACACTAAAATAGTATATGATATACCGAGAAATATGTTCAATATTTATGGTTCACTATTCCAGGCGAGTTCATTTTATTCACTTATACGCAAAACTGTAGTGAGAAATGTATGAATGCATCTCTTCTCCCTCTAGCTAGGGGTTAAATAGCGGGACAGATTGGCTTCGACATCTTTGGCTGGCAACCAATTGCTGCAGAAAAAAATGACAACCAATGGCGAGAAAATCTTCTGCCCTAGTCAGTTATGTCCCGAAAGAAACATGTTCGACCTATTGTGTATCACGTATGGCAGCAACAGATATTACTGCTACTACTATTATTTTTTTTTTTTGTATGTCTTTCACCAGCATCGAGACTGCTATCCTTCAACATCATCTCCGTTAAGTGGGTGACATGCGCAAAAGTCATCTCACTCAATTCCTTTCTATCATACAGTTTGTAGAGGTCTGAATTAACAAAGGACAACTGTTTAATTAAATTTATTACAATGATTTATCTCCATCATGAAAATTTCTTTTTTGTGTACTCGGTGCATTATTACAATTTATTTTTTCCGAATTGTCGACAATAATTTATTGATGCATCTAATAATCTAAAGATATAAAAATTTGAAGTTGTACTTTAAATAGAAAACTTCATTAAATCGCTGAAAAACAAAAGGTCACAAACTTTATAAAAACGGACTTTTCCATCAACATGTTTGTTTATTATTTAGGAAAGATCAAAGTATTTTTTATTATTTTTTTTAAAATTCTTATTCCTTTCTAATAACACGTTGAAATTTTGGTAAAACGTCTTGTTTTTATATTCGTTAGCGGACAATCAAATCGTTAGTAGAATCGACAATGAATTGTATAATATTACGTAACTCAGTTTTTTTTTTGTTTTGTTTTTTCCGGTGAAAAACATTAATTTGAATATTCTTGCAATAATCAAATAATTGTCGGAACTTACTGAAGCTTTCAGAACTTACTCGCTATTGAATTAATCTTTTTTTTAAATTTATTTATTTTCAAAAAAAAATTTTGGTAAAAATATTTTTGCATGTTTTCGCCACTCCACGTAAATTCATGAAATTTCAAAAAATTAAATTTGTGAAGCCAAAATTGGTCTTAATAGTTAAACGAAGGACTCATTTGGGAATGTTAATCATTTATTATTTTATTAAACATTTGACACTCCTTCCAATAATAAAATAAAAATGCGATAAAACTATGACATTATTTAATTAGATAAGCTTTTGGTCATTAATAAATCATAAGATTAGACATTATAATCCGTAGTAAAACACAATGTCGATTAAAAAAAGAAAATTTTTAAAAAATATTTTCATTTTTTAATTATAATAATTTATAAAGTTTCAAAAGTATTTTCAAAATATTTAAAAGTCTTGTAGACGTTAGGTTATTAAGTTATTAAATGAAGAGCATATTTACCACTCGCAAATTGAAAACTTTAATACCAATCCCATGCCACCTATTTTTCAAATAATTTTTTTAAATTTTGCGTATTCGAATTATTTTTTGTATTATTTTCTATATGTACATTAAAATGTCGTGTGTTTAACGGTTTCTAACACTTTGAAAAACATTTGGAAGATTTTGTCAATTCTGATCCTATATCCACTTAGTTATCTCGCATATGGTTGTCCTCTGACTAATTTAACGTTAAATTGGCTAATATTCCAAAATTCAAGTGTCACAAATGTATATTTTGTTTGAAAGATTTTTAAAAGCGAGAATTAACATTTGTTTACAAATGTGTCGACCGTTCAAAAATGGCCGAAAAAATTTTTAATTTTTAAAAATCTCAAAATTTTAGATTTTAATCAATATAACTTCTGTTTCAAATACATCATAATATGTTGCTTACGAGAAATAGTAACTTTCATCATTTAGACTTCAATTAAAAATAAAATAAACGTTTCTTTTTCTTTTAAATATCCAATTTAAAGTTAGTTATCAAAAAATGATTAAAAGATACCAAATTTAAAATGATAATCACTATTACTGAAGTGGTGTGTAAATGATTGGCTAATTAGCTAAGACATAGACTACATAAGGGTGCGCAAGTAGTAATAGTAGGCCACCTCTCAGTATACAAGATAAACGACTACCGCTGAACTGATAAAATACGAAGACAATCACACCTTAAAACAATTACGTTAGATGAAAAGTTAGAAATATATTTATGTTATATAGGCATTTATATAACTGAAAATAATAAATATTTTTTATATCAACTTGATATAAAACGCCTGGACATACCGATAAGTTGAAACCAAGTTTGCGTAATCGACTGAATTTCAAAATTAAAATATTTAAAAGCCCACTTTTATATTTGTATTGAGTACTTTTTAATACAAATATATACTGTTATAATTCAATTCTGGAGAATAACTGGTTAATAATGATTATATATATATATATATATATATATATATATATATATATACTAATTGATTGTTTAATATTTAGTTTTTTTGAATTCATAGGAAAGAATATATTTGTGTAGCTAATACATATTAATAGATGTATATGTGCACATAAATTCACCACACACACACACACACACACACACACACACACACACACACACATATATATATATATATATATATATATATATATATATATATATATATTAAAAAGGGATTAATTCAAAGATGTTGAATGGCCATTTCGATATGAAGATCCCCACGGGGGACG
>JBBBDQ010014630.1:0-18970 GCA_037127315.1 Ascarosepion bandense
AAAACTTTTAAATTGATCTCTACATTTTCATCGTGCTTAAATCAAGTAAGGACAACACGACTACCAGCACTTGTATTTTTGATTATATAAGCCGTTCTTTGGTTCGAAAAAAAAAAACAAATCAATCAAAAATTAAAATATATTTTTGCTTACCTTTTTCCGTTTTCCTTTGTGTGTGTGTGTGTGAGGGCAGCTTTTACTGCCTTTTTTTTCTTATTTGCAATGTCTGAGAAAATTCGAAAAAATTGTATTAATTTCGTGGGGTTTTATGAGAATTCTGACGTTTAAAGATATACATATTTCTAATGTAAAAAACTTGAATTCTACACAGAAATACATGCAAATACACAATGAAGAGAATGAATGAACAATATACAAAAGATGAGAATACCAATAAATTTCGTGAACATTATCACACGAAATTTTTCGATTTCATTTTTACTATGACCATAGCACTTATCGCTACGTTTCTCTATTATTCACCTTGTGCGAACATTATACCAAGAAATATTTCAAATCAAATTCAAATACCTTTCCATAGGTGAATATAGTTGCAGAAAATGAATTGTTTTGAAAAGTTAAATTTTTGAAGGAACTTTTCACCTTGATTCTAAACGTGACAACTCACAAATATTAAGAAAACTTAAATTGATCTCTAGATTTTTTTCCTAAAGCATCATCACTTCACGTCAAGTAAGGACAACGACTACCAACACTTATATTTTGATTATATAAACCGTTCAAAACAAAATACAAAATCTGTTCCTTAAAAACCTATTATGTACGCAGACATTCCTCCTCAAAAAACAGGATCACAGCAAATACACACACACACACACACACACACACACACACACACACACACACACATATATATATATATATATATATATATATATATATATATATATATATATATTATAAATCATATTTTAGAACATGTACATAATTATTCTATATATATCCGCTACAAAGGTACGTTTGTTTCGACATTGAAACTTCAATGTCTCATCGTGATGTGTAAAGTAATGGAAATCCTCTTTCCTTATATTTATTTAGATTTATTGGGGTGTTAGTGGGGACACTCTATAATTTATGATAAATATTCACAGCTCTATATATTATATATCGAGCACTGTTTTAAATTAATGTTTTGGACGTTGGCAAGAATTCTTTCTTCGTTCTGTATTCACTCGGATATATATATATATATATATATATATATATATATATATTACGTCTAAACACGACTCATGTAAGTGAAGAATCCGAAAACAAAGGACTTGAAGGTAAATCCCAATAGGATCTTATTAATATTAAATTGATCAAGCCAGAGGGCTCATATTAATTTAATTTATTTATTTACAGATCAATATTTATTCATGTAAACAATTGAAATTTTCAAAAATGTGTAGCTATGTCGACGAGTGAATACTTTATTAGAATATAACAAAGGGTTATGGTAAAATAACTTTTGAGATTTATTTTAATTTAATTTCCTAATAATTAATGTAAAATAAAAATTCTTTAGAATGGTTGTTTGTTCTTAATAGCTGTTTAATTTTTAATATATTATATAATAACTTCTCATTCTTAAATCTCATTTCAGTCTCTAGGTAAATATTTAAATAATTTATTTTGATGTCAACATTTTCGAGCCCATTTTAAATTGTAACCTTGAAAACTTGAAAAACCAGTCTGTTGTCTGACCGTAACTTTTTACGCACGCACACACACACACACACACACACACACACACACACACATATATATGTATATATATATATATATATATATATATATATATATATTTTAATTTATTTTAATGTTTCTATTTTTCTTCCGTCACAAATGGCAACTTACTGTTCAGTAAGCTAGACTCGGAATATTTTTTACTTTCTTCCTCTTTTTTTTGTTACTTTTAGTTTTGTTTTTATACACACAGAGAAACAAATAATTTTGTTTATCATGATATTTTGTTATCGCTTATGAGACAGGTGTTAAATTTAAGCCTTGAATTGGTTATGTCAAAGGTGAATTTTCTAAACACACACACACACCCACCACCCCACACACACACACACACATATTATATATATATTATAAGAAGCTAAAGAACAGGTGAATTGAAATCCACTGTGCAAACATTCTCTTTGTAAATAGTTTAGCACTGAAAATTCATCTCCCATTATTCAAACTTAACGAAGGATGAATATAATATTATAATGGCCACTAAGACATCCGTTCTTATCCACAACCAAGAACAATGGATAAAAAGTAATTCTGGTAATGAACATTAAATATGTGTAATTGAAGCTCTTTGGAGTTTTCCGATCTCATTGAGTTGGTGCTCTGTATAACCTCATCACGCACTATGACGATAATACACATGACATAGGTTATATGAACATGATGGACTTATGCTAGTACAAAATTCCACACATTTCTAAACCCGATAAAATTCAAATGTCTAATCACTAGAGAATTCAAAAAGTCCCGACAAAAGTAATAATCAACATTGATTTAAAATTAATAAACTGCTTTGATGTAACACTGGACTTAGTAAATGATACTTATCAACAATACAACCCAACGAATACACATTATCATCCACCAATGTCTAGTTTCTCTGAAATATAATAAAACCTGTATTATCCATAAAACACAAAGACAATAAAAACTGATCGAGTGAATAAGTATTTTATAAACATAGTGATTTTTATAATAATGTCTTAATGAATAATGTCTATAAAAGCATATCAAATACATAAAAGTTTTGACTGAAAGGAAAAATAGAAACAGAAAAATCATTTTGTTCACCTCCTTTTAACCATATGGTTAGCACTAAGTTCGAGCTGAAATTCCTCAATTTAATTGAGAAACATTTCCGTAAAAATAACCTTCTAAAAGTGAAATTTTTTCAATAAAAATAGTTGTACAAATTATCTACAAAAATTATTAAAAATTATAATAACAAAATCTTAAATCAGTATGTAAACCAAAGTAACAATAATTATTTAAATAATGAAAATAACAATAATAATACAAATATATGTAACGGAAAATCTTAACAATTACCCACTGGAACATGGTGTCTAACAAATTCAATTGTATATCAATGTACTATATCATGTATCAAAACCCAACTGTTAAAAACGTTTTACAATAAATGTACTAAGAACATTTTTAAGTAGTGTTTGTATTTGCATTTAAATTCCTTAAAAATAACGTACCGAAGCCAAAACATCACTTTCTGCACGTTGTTGAACTTAAAAGATACAAAATAAAAACCCCAAAGTAATACTAAATTTCTGGAAAAAAAGAGGATCTGTAAGTCGTTCTATGACATCTGCCACTTTATTCCCTGAATAAAAAAGCTGCAGATTTTAGGGTTTCCCTAATGTTACTACTGATTCGTAAAGGGATGAATTGATGGTTGTATAGCAACATCAAAAATATATTTCTCTAAAATTTAATTAATTACAATTGTTTATTTATCATATGTTTTCAGTATAACTTAAAATTAAAAAATTGTTTTACTGAAATAAATAACTCACACAATACTGGTTTGATTTTCTTAGATACAATATACCTTCGTGTTACGAACGGGGTGTTTGTCTTATAACTAAAATGCCTTAATTTAATGTATGATTCATGGTCAGTGGACAAATGTGTGTGTGTGTGTGTGTGTGTGTGTTTGTGTGTGTGTGTTTGTGTGTGTGTGTGTGTGTGTGTGTGTGTGTGTGTGTGTGTGTGTGTGTGTGTGTGTTAAATTGAATCCTTTTAATTTATATTCTAACATCTAGTCAACGAGGATTTAAATTCTGAATTTAAGTATTCAAAAATCTGCCTTGTGGTGGCACTTCAGCAACTAAATTTAATTAGCAACTGTCGTTAAATACGTTGACTATTTTTCAAACAAGTAAATGACAGAATAGAATTAAAGAACAAAATAAGAAACGTATCTCAGTCTAACATATTTCCCTTTTATTAAAGCTTCTTCAGAGATTGAGTTAAAGTAAATTTTTAAATAAGTATCATTGGAAGATTAGATATAAAGAATATAAAATAACCGAAAAGAATGAATCTGAAAACATTATCATAAAATTCAAAATCAATTTTTATTTTTTCTCCACAATATATCAAATGTAACGAAAGAACAGGCATAAAATAAATTAATATTTTTATTAGATAAAAACAGAAAAAAATATTTTTACTATTTCTCGTTAATAAAAACTATTTTCTGATTCTTTGAGCAAGGAAAAATAATTTCAAAACAAAAATATTCAACCGATAAAGTTCTGCTGGAGATCGAATGAAAAACAGTTTATAGAAAAGATATAAAACAACAATAATGACACAAGACTAAGCATCCTTTAAACAACCAAAATATTAAGTGTAAATAAAGAGTACATTGAACATGTTTAAAAACCTTTTACAACTTAACGTTTCTGTGTACAACATTCCACACGCTCATCTTTTTTTGTATTAGTTTGTGCAATCATAGTTAATTATTAACAAAAGTAAAAACGTATAGTTATGTATATATTGTTTCATATTAAACGTCGATTCTGTGTCAGAATGAATGTATATTTTTTGTCAACTGATAATCGTACATTTTTAAAAAAACAAGGATGAAATATCAGTGCAAACGATATCAGGTACATTCACAAACATGTAAAAGCATCTTTAAATTGAAGAAAAACAAATCAATCACTGAGTGATGATTTTTAAAAAACGCCGAATTGAAGTACATTTTGTACACTTTGTCAGTTTTCTTTTTTGTGTGTGTGTGAAAGACTTCTTTTACTGTCTTTTTCTTATTTGCAACGTCAGAAAAATTCAAGAAAAACTGAACTCAAAATAGCGCTACACGTATATACGTTTCAAAACACGTGGTTTATTATACTAGAGGTCGATTAAAACACATTTACTATACGCTTTTCGTATCCGCTGAATCAATCTGAAACATCAACTTCCGCTTAGTGGATCGTTTTATGACTGTCAATTACACTCCCCTGCCTCCAATTCTCCCCTGCCTATTTTGGGTTCCATTGTTCATCCTTCGAATAGTACACAAAGAGAATAGAAAGCAATAAGTAAATATTCATTTCAAGCAAGTGTTAATTTTAAATTTAAAAACATTTAAAATGTTTTATTGCTCTCTCCACTTCCAAATTTATTGCCTTTTGATTGTTAAAGATATTTTCTTGTTTTTGTCGAACTTACATAAACGTGTTCTTTATGTTAAGATTAATTTAATATTTATTTCTTGTTCGTTATTTGGAACTTATTTTCTATGCTAATCTTGTCCAAAAAACACATATTTATCTTCTTTTAACGTTTTTATAAATATTACACAAAAAATGTCAATGATTAAGTTGATGTTCCATTTTTAACGATCCAACTTAATTTTGTAATGTTTGTATCAGTTTCACTGAGACAATAGCGTGTGGAAGAGTTAGAATCGGGAATAATTGCTTGGGGTGCGAGGACAGAGTAAGAGTGATCGGGAAGATAGTAGATAGCGATGGATATTGCGCCGTATTTTAATGAGGATTAAATTTGCAAGCATCTTACATTCGTTGTTAAGCGTTACAGAATCCACTGAAAACATTGCTTTCTTTCATCTAAAATACTTAAAACTATTCTTGAAATTTATTCATTTAGATAACACTTTATAAAAATATATAAATTCATACTAGTAAAAACATTTTCTCTTAATCATTTCAGGTCATTCAGGAGTGTAAGGACCGCCACTGGTGCGTAAGGGGTTACAGTGAGAGGAAAAACAAGGTACAGGAGATGTCGAAGAAAAGATAAGAAATGGATGGGAATTAAGTAGATAGAAGATAGCAATAGACGTTGCATTTGAAAATTTTAAAAATGAACGTAAAAAGGTATAATAATCATAAGTTATGTTTAAAAACCGTCAATACGAAAATGCTACAACACCTGTCAATATTACAGAAAGATTAAAAGAAATAATAAAGTCTTTTAAATTACTTGGAGAATTCATTTTAAAAAGCAGTAAATGTAAAACGTTAGAGATTGGTGGAGTCTTTACGTGGAAGAAAGATTATACGTTCTAAGTTTAAGCAGTCATAACAAAATAAAAATTAAAATACACAAAGATGATTAATGAACGTTGACATAATTTAAAATACCTATTCTGTTACCTGCCATCCCAGCTAACTTATTTATTAATATATTTATTTTTACTTTCGCATTTCAATGCAGCTTTTAGTAGCCGTCTTATTTGTTTATTTTTCTTTTCCTATTGATGGTGTGATTATCAGAATTTTTAAATAAAATTATTTCGTTTCTTTTTCTATAATGATTTATGATAAGGGTTGACATTTTTGGATGAACATAGTAAAAATATTTGTAATAGTTCTACAAGATCCTAATATCGTTTAAATATCAAAATAGATACAACAGATAGCTCAGTGTAAATTTTACAGAAAAAAATATTTATTTGTTTATCTGCAAATTCAGATTACATTTAGTGTGGTAGCTATTTAAACATATCGGTTGGTCATGCATTTTCAAACCCAGTCAAGCAAAGAATGGAAAAATATCCCTGTACTGGCCTTAAAGGATTAGTAAATGAAGGGGTGAGGAATGTTGGTTGAAGTAGGGTCAGAAATAGGGATAATCTACTTCCCTTTTAATAGTAGTAATTGCCTTCGGATGGTGGAAGGTATGTGGTTTGATCATTGGGTTAGTGGTTGTAAGTAGGAAGTAAAAGCTACGGATTCAACAAATTTAAAATCTAATCTATGTTAGAGGAAAATCTGTTATGAATAAATTGAAGACGAAGAGAATTAGTAAGTTAAGTTTAAATCTACGGTGGAGATCACATGTTAATAAAGTCATTAATTTATTCAGAATTACATTCTGGTAATGAGGTATAAAATCATATTTTTTTCTTTTAAACATAGATTACGTTTATCATCTAGACTATTAGAAGTATGCCGTGCCTATCAACTACTACTCTATTTTGTGTTGTTTTCTTCCATCAATCCCCAGTATTTTCGGGAGTGGCCACCATCGGATACAACAAGAGTTGGTATAGAATCCCTGTTACGTATAAAACATTTGTTTCCAAGTTCTCAACAAAATTTGATTTACACATTCATGTTTTCCTTCATTTTCTTTGTGGGAGATGGTAGTTTTAAAGGTCACATTCGTAGATCTACATTTACCTTCAACCGTTTTGTTTTCTGGATTTGCGATTGCAGAAATTGCATAATCTCATGCTTTGTATTAAGATTCACTGAAATTTCAAACTGGTTATTTTGGGAGCTAATGATTTGTCATATTATTAGTACAGAAAAACTGATCTTAATCGATTTGCTCAAGGGTTTATTGTTATGAAAATATTTACTTGCAATTTGGAAAAATTTCCCAATGTTAACAGTTGATAGTCTACAGAACGAGACGGGTTGAATCCTTAAAATGTATTTTCTATGTTCGCCTTCTGCAATTCGAATATATTAGCAGTATCTTTATGTAGATATATTGTTTAATATTAATCATTGATTCTGTGTCACAGAATTAATGTATATTACACCCCTAACCAACTAATAATCGTACATTTTATACAAAAAAGATGAAATATCAGTGGCAAATGATATCAGGTAGATTCCACAAACATCTAAAAGCATCACAAATTTAAAAAAAAAAGAAATCAATCGCTGAGTGACGATTTTAAAAAGCATGCAAATTGAAGTACATTTTGCTTACCTTTTACTGCCTTTTTTCTTATTTGTAACGTCTGAAAAATTCAAAAAGAAAACTGAACTCAAAATAGCGCTACACGTATACGTTTCGAAAACACGTCGTTTATTATACTGACTGGGTCAATTAAAACATGACTATTTATATACGCCGTGTCACTGAATAAATCTTAAGACATGAACTTCCACTTTGTAGATGCTATTGTACTATGTCTATTACATTCATTCTCCCCTGCATTTTCATGCTTTGAATAGTATACAAGGTTGAAAATTAGCAATAAGTAAATATTAACTTTAAGAAAAGTGTTAATTTTAAATTAAAACCCATTTTAAGACTGTTTGACGGCACTCTCCACTTGTACATATATTACCTTTTGAATGTTCAAAAATATATTTTTTTCTTGTTTTTGTCGAACTTAAATAAACGCGTCCTTTGTGTTAAGATTAATTTAACTTTCAAATTTCTTGTTCGTTATTTGGAACTTATTTTCTGTTACTTACCTTGTCCAGAAAACACATATTTGTCTTCTTTTAATGTTTTTATAAATATTAAACAAAAATATATCAACGGTTAATTTGATGTTCTATTTTGACGATCCAACAATTTTCATGTTTTTGTCGGCTTCACAGGAGCAAAAGTGTCTTTGGAAGAGTTAGAATCAGGAAGATAGTAGATGACGATGAATGTTGCACCTAATAATTTTATGAGGATTAAATTTGCATTTGCATTCGTTATTAAAGTGTGCAAAGATCTGCATGAATTATTACTTTTTCATCTAAAGAATACTTCAGCTATTATTGAAATTTGTTCATATATGGCACTTTGTAAAAATATGTAAATTCATACTAATACAAACATTTTTTTCTTAATCATTTCAAGTCATTCAAGTGTAGGACCGCCACTGGTGCGTAGGGGGTTACAGTAAGGAGAAAAAACAAGGTCCAGAAGATGTCGAAGAAAAGATAAGAGATGGATGGGAATTAAGTAGATAGAAGATGGCAATAGACGTTACTGCATTTGAAATTTTTAAAAATGAACGTAAAAAAGGTAAAATAATCAGAGGAATTATGTTTTAAAAAGTAAATAAGAAACTGCTACAACACTGTCAGCGTATTACAGAAAAAAAGGGAAGTAATCAAGTCTTTTAAATTACTTGGAGAATTAATTTTCAAAAGCAGTAAATATAAAACGTTAGAGATTGGTGGAGTCTTTACGTGGAAGAAAGATTATACGTTCTAGCTTAAGCAGTGTAACAAAATAATTACAAGATACAGGATTGATTAGTGTGATGTTGACATAATATAAAATACCTATTGAGTTACCTGCCATTTTAACTAACTTACATATATATATATATATATATATATATATATATATATATATATATATATATAATTAAAAACAGCAGTAAAAAAAAACAGGAATAGATTAGTAAATAATGCTCGCGGATCCTAGTAGCATCGTTAAAATATTAAGATAGATGAGAAACTCCAATGTAATTAATTTATCTGTAAAATTCGAATCCATTCAGGGGGACATATATTTCAATATGTCAGTATTAGTCGCGTATTGTCAATCTGATCAACCAAAGAAAGGATAAAGTTTCCTGTACCGGAAGCAAGGATTAGTAAATGAAGGAGTGAGAATGTTAGTTTACGATGGGGCCAAGCTGAGAGAATCGTAGTAGTAATTGCCATCTGATGGTAGAAGGTATGTGGTTTGATTATTGGATTGGTGGTTGTAGGTAGGAGAGGAGAAAAAAGCTGCGGATTCACTAAATTTAAAATTTAATCTATGTAAGGCAAAATCTGTATGAATAAATCGAAGCAGAAGAATTGCTGGAAATTTAAATTTTGCTCGGTGATGATGCATGCTAATCAATTTCTTACGTTTATTCAAAAGTACATTCTGATATTGAAATTTCAAAATTCTAATTTTTTCTGTTAAATATAGTTACATCTATCACCTAGACTATTAGGAGTACGTGTTATTGCCTATCAACTTCCACTATCTGTGGTTTTAGGCCTTCTTCCATCACTTACCAGTATTTTCAGGAGAAGGATGTATGATACATTAAGTTAGGGTTAGTAAAGGTGTTCCTGTGCGTATAAAATCTTTGTTTCAGAAATTCCTGCAAACATTCCGATATGCACGTTATATTTTTCCTTGTTTTCTTTGGGGAGACGATAGCTTTATGGGTCACATTCATAGATCTACATTTACTTTCAATCGGACAGTTTTCTCTGGATTTGCAATTACAGGATAGTATAATCTCGTATTTCTGTATTAGATTCACTGAAAAAGTTCAAACTTTGAAGACCCAATAATATTGTACGTATTATTAGTGAGAATAATTAATCTTAATCGATTTCCTATTAAATATTTTACTCAGAGAGTTGTCATGAAGAAAATGTTTACTTATTAATTTAGAAAAGACCTTCCCAATGTTAATGATTGATGGTCTACAGAACAGGGGTTTGAATCATATAATATTTCTTTTCCTGTGTTCGCATCTACGATTCAGATATATTAGCGGGTATAATGCTAAACTAACTTATTTACCACTCACTAATATATATCTGAATGAATTTAATAGCATGTGTCGTCACCGTAGTAAATTTAAATTTCACTAATTATATCCTTCTCCCATTTATTCCTAATAAGTTTTGCCTCTTACACAGATTAGATTTTTTATTGGTGAATCCATAGCTTTTGCTCGCTTACCAATAACCAATAACACAATGGTCAAACCAACTTCCCTTCTACTACCAAAAGAAATTTCTACTACAAATCTCCTCTGACTTAAACCTATCCTTGACATTCCTCATCCCTTCTTTACTAACCTTGCTCCCAGACAAAAATTTTTCTTCGTTCTTTAGTTGCCTGTGGTTGACAATCGTCTCGGCTTCTTCAAGTCAAAATAAAACAACATATTTTTATCCTAAAAAAGCCCAATGCATTCCTATACAGTTTTATTCTATCCTACCGGAAAAATGCCGACACTAACAGACGTAGGGGAAATGCGTCGTTTATAAGGTTCCTCTACCTAATGACCTCGATTTTAATTCGACACTGTACATATCCTACACACACATACACACACTCACACCACACACAGACATATGCGCGCATCCACACAAACATGTGTATGTGTACGTACATGTGTGTATTTGTGTGCTTCCTCGAATCTGCTATCACTTAAAATAAAATAAATATTTTTAGAGAATAACCCCTTTCTTTTACTAACCTTGCTTCCGGACAAGAATTTTCTTCATTCTTTATTTGCCTGTGGTTGACAATCGTCACGACTTCTTCAAGTAAAAAAAACAAACATATTTTTGTCTAAAAAAAGCCCAATGCACATTTTCCTAACACAGTTTTATTCTATCCTACCAGAAGAAGCCGAGATCAACAGACGTAGAAGTACATATAAACGTGTTCTTTAAAAATATCGCAAACACTTAATTTTTAGAAGAGCAAAGAGGGACGAATTTTCATCTTTTAAAAAGGCTGAGTCTTTTCAAAAGGTAATAATAATTCAGAGTAATTATTGACAGAGTTTTGTTGTTTTTCAGTATCTTGTCCGCATTAAACTATTTCTAACGAAAATAAATATAAATGGTAGAATAAAATGATTCCAAACGGAAAAAAAAATAAGTTTATATATGTAAATATTGTTTGAAGCATTTATTTCAGTTGTAGAATGCTTATGTATGTCGCTTGCCTGATAAAATCTGGATTTGACATGCCAAAAAGTGCTAATAAGTATTATTTTGGTTCGATTTAGCAAAATAGATAAGGGTATAATCGACATTTGCATAGAAGTTAATTGTTCAATAGGAGATACCATTAAGTGGGGTGTTGTTAAAACTGTTTTCTTTTAAAATATCACATAAGAAGAATCGTTATTAATTTTACAAGAAAATGTGGTGTCAAATTATTGTGCTTCTATTTCATTCGTATAGTAATCATTTGAAATAACACTATGAATTGTTTTGTAAACAGGACTTCTAACAATCGTATTATTATTATGTCATTTTTCATAATATTTTGATTTCTACTTTGGTCTCACTACAAACCAAGTCTGCGGGGGCTCTAAGGCAGGTCGTTGCGTGTTGTTATGGCCCCATTTACATTTTTTTTCTATCTTCCTATCATCCCTAGCGTTACGCAGATAAAGTTTTCCTTAGTGTGTGGGCTGTGCACATAATAAGATAATTTTTTGTATGTCTATTAGCTGGGTTTCGAGGTTCTTTCAATGTGTTGTTTTGTTCCATTTTTTATCATTCCAGAAAGTGCCGCCACTATCACTAGCACAACTCTTGTTTCAATTTCCACATTTTTTCTATTTCAATTTCCAGGTCTTTATATTTTGACAGTTTTTCAAATTCCTTGGTTGCTATGTTACAATCCGCTGGACAAGCCATATTAATTAACGAACAAATTTTTTCTTTCTGGTTTTTAACAATAATGTCCGCCTATTTGCTTCAATTTTTCTGTCTGTCTGAATGGTGTAATCCCATAGAATGGTGACATCTTCTATTTCTGTAACCGGTGCTGGGTGATGTTCATACCAGTGTTTGTTTACAGATTTTCCATAGTGTTTGCACATTGTCCAATGTAACTGTTTGCCCAACTCTATCGTGGTTATTTTTATGTTCATTTGGGGCAAGCACAGAACAGCCCCAAGATTGAATGGTCTATTGTTTCTTGGCGTTTATCAAAAAACCTGACTTTTGGATCCATATTACTATGCATAATATTTGCCTGAAAGTTTCTCGTGAAAAGACTTTGGTCTTGTGCTGCAAAAATTAAACCCAGTTTCAGACTTTAATCCAAGGTCACATACATCTGATGATATTAACTTTGTCAACATTGGGTTTATTGGCACGTTCTGGATATTGGTCATGCAGAGGTTTGTCTTGTAACTGTTTCATCATTAAAGCTTTATCTTTGGCTTGTTTGTCTTTTTTTGCCCGCAATAGTTGGTTCTTGGCTTCTGTTTGGCTTTTTCTGTAGAATCTACTAACTGTAAATCTTGTTTGTATTTTCTGCCTTCTTTCATTATTAAATATTTTTTCTTTCTTTCTTCATGTTGCCATACTAATTTTATCATCCAATCCTTTGTTGTTTCTATGTATGTTAGTAAGCCAATAGTTGTTGCTCTTTGTGTATGACAATTCTGTTTCAGAATAGACCTCTTCCACCTTCTTTACGGGTATGTATATGAACCAGTTTACGTAAGCCTTTGGATAATGCATCTGCTGCTTAGAAAAGACACTTTCTTGTTTTAGAATCCATTCACCGGATGTCATTTGAGTCCAGTTAAGATGTTGAGGGCTATGTTGGACAACTGAGATTGCAAGGCTATTAGCCATAACTCTGTTCTGGGAATTCAATTCAGTTTTTAATATCATTCGTAGCCTTCTTAGTACTCTTTACTTTTATTTCTTTCATTATTTCATGGTGGAATTTTTCCTCTCATTTACTTTTCAGAGTATTTTAAAGCTTCTTCTGGCATTAATTCTTTTCTTGTTACAGGAGGATCAAGCTAATTGAGGATGTTTCTTGTGTCAGTCCCGTAAAACTGTAGCTTTGCTTTATTTATTCAAATTGAATTTATAATTCCAATGTCTTCGCTGAAGCATTTGGTTGTGAAGAAGACCTTCCAGCTCGTTATCATTCTTAGCAGACAACTTTAAATCATCCGTAACAAAACAGATGTCTTATTTCTTTTGGGCTTTTATAACAACATTCTGTCTTGTTAAGTTGACTGGTTACTGCTATTAATGATATGCGAACTAGTAAGTGACACAAAGTGTCACCCTTGGCTCATACTTTTTTATGTTCTTCACCTGAATATATTATTATTATTATTATTATTGGCGTTGTCTTCGTTCTTGTTGTTGTTGTTGTTGTTGTTGTTGTTGTTCTTCTTCTTCTTCTTCTTCTTCTTCTTCTTCTTCTTCTTCTTCTTCTTCTTCTGTGTTAAGTTCATATTATCTTTTGTGTTATATGTAACTACTTCTCTGAGAATTCACTCTAAATGAAAGTTTCAATTCTTTTGAGATTGTCTCCCTTGGATATTTTTCGTACTGATTGTATAAAGATTTGCTTTTGGTCCCAAATTAGGGCCTTGTTGGTGATGGGCATAAGCTATACCGAACCCGGATATAAGAGATGTTTCATCGGGTCCCGACAACTCTCTTGTATCAGGGTTACACTGTGTTTGAACGTGCTGCACACCAGAACAATGATTTCTGAATAAATCCTACGAAATTAATACAATTAGCGTTAATGGCATGTTTGTTACTACATACCTCCTGTAAATAGCGGACAATTAGCTAGCTTGTTAAGACAATAGGAAGATTTTATTCCAACCAAATATAGCAATTGTAAAATTCTTAAGTGTCAAGGATTATACATACATACATATATATGATTAAAAACAAAATCTCAACTTTTCTCTCATTGTAGCAGACCTTTTGTGTTTTGACATTTGCTGAACTTGTGCAGTCCGTGTTTATTAACACAATAATACAAATAAAAATATTTCAGTTCCATCGATTTTAAATTTAAGAATGCACATAAAAATACATATCAAATAACTGAACCTCAAAGTACATTATGGAGGATGTAAGTGATGAAATTTTAATGTTTAATAAATGAAAGTGAGTAAATATTGTTATTGTTTGTGATTTTATTATTTATATTATTTTAGTTGAAGATCATTTATGTTAACCATGGGGTTTTAAATTTAAGTTCTCTTTTGTTTGAAAATACTTAATTTTTTTCCTTTAAAATTCTGAGAATGATTCAAGCACACAAGGTAGGTGTAAACCATCTCTCTCTCTCTCTCTCTCTCTCTCTCTCTCTCTCTCTCCCTCCCTCTCTCTCTCTCATTGATATGTATATTGATATAACTCACCCTTAATGAAGCTTTTGATAGGTTGAATACTACAAGAAATGAAAAACAAGTGAAATATAATTAGCCTAAGAAATGTGTTTTAATTGATAAATTTTCTCTTAACCAGTAAATACCAAACACCGGTGCTGGGTTTTCCATGTCAGTGTGTCTATTCGAACTTATGGTTGCTGTGTCAGCAGTCACGCCGGTTTATGTAAATTAAGGATGAAACTTTGGAGACAAAAAAGCCCAGCGCATCAACGACACTGCAACAGTACAGGCTCGTGGAAGACCTCAATCTACAGGAAAAAAATACCGTACGGTGTGAACCTGATCTACGAGTATAATTAAAGCAAACTCGAAATGGAACGCAATAAAAGAATAGCTAATATCAGCAAGTGACATCTTCCCAAAGAAAAACGGACCAAGAAGAAAAAAATGAATGGATCATGTGAAATTGTCATTATGATGCAAAAGAGACAGAAAACAATGCCAAGACATGGAAATGATTATAAAGAAACTACACAAGGAAATAAGGAGCAAAGCAGAACAAGCTATAGAGGAATGGCAAAACAGTGAGCAACAGAAATAGAAAAATTGTTTGCTTCTGGCATACATAGATAGAAACACAATAGACCCAGAAATATTGGAGGTCAAGTTGAAGATGCACCAACCAATCTGAATAAAAACAGAGCAAGGCAAAACCAGACGGTATTGCAATAGTGATGCTGGCAGCCATGAACAAAATCACAGAAATAATGAATAAAATTACAACAACAACGTATCTGAAAAGCCTAAGCAAGTCGATCTTCCTAACATTGCCTAAGAAGCCAAAGATTACAAACGAATAAACTCAACAACCTGATAAGTTTAATGAGTCATAATAAAAAAATCATCTAAAAAAACACTAAAATAGTATATGATATACCGAAAATATGTTCAATATTTATGGTTCACTATTCAGGCAAGTTCATTTTATTCATATACGCAAAACCCTTGGGTAATGTATAGATACATCTCTTCTCCCTCTAGCTAGGGGTTAAATAGCGGGACAGATTGGCTTCGACATCTTTGGCTGGCAACCAATTTACTGCAGAAAAAAATGACAACCAATGGCAGAAAATCTTGCCCTGGTCAGTTATGTCCAGAAAGAAACATATTCGACCTATTGTGTATCACGTATGGCACTTATGAGATGTTACTGCTACTACTGTATTTTTTTTTTTTGTATGTCTTTCACAAGCACATCGAGACTGCTATCCTTCAACATCATCTCCGTGCAGTGGTGCTTAACTTTTGAAAAGTCATCTACTCAATTCCTTTCTATCATACAGTTTGTAGAGTCTGAATTAACAAGAGGTTTCTTTATTGAAATTAAATTTATTACAATGATTTACTTATCTCCATCTTGAAAATTTCTTTGTGTGCTCAGTGCATTATTACAATTGTTTCTGAATTGTCGACAATAATTTATTGATGCATCTAATAATCTAAAGATATAAAAATTTGATTGTACTTTAAATAAGCATTAAATCGCTGAAAAACAAAAGGTCCCAAACTTTTTACTGAAACGAGACTTTCCATCAACATGTTTGTTGTTATTTTAGAGGGAAAGATCAAAGTATTTTTTATTATTTTTAAAAATTCTTATTCACTTTCTAACACGTTTGAAATTTTGGTAAAACGTCATTTTTATATTCGTTAGCGGACAATCAAATCATTAGTAGAATCGACAATGAATTATATAATATTACGTAACTCAGTTTTTTTTTGTTTTGTTTTCGGTGAAAAACGATGATTTTTGAATATTCTTGCAATAATCAAATAATTGTCAGAACACACAAACTTTCGAACTTACTCGCTGTTGAATTAATCTTTTTAAATTGTTATTTCAAAAAAAAATTTTGGTAAAAATATTTTTGCATGTTTTCGCCACTCCACGTAAATTCATGAAATTTCAAAATTAAATTTTGTAGGCCAAATTGGTCTTAATAGTTAAACGAAGGACTCATTTGGGAATGTTAATCATTGTTATTTTATTAAACATTTGACACTCCTTATTGTAAATAAAAATGAGTAAAACTATGACATTATTTAATTAGATTAAGCTTTTGATTGCATTAATAAATCATATGAATTAGACATTATAATCCGTAGTAAAACACAATGTCGATTAAAAAAGAAAATTTTAAAATATTTTCATTTTTAATTATAATAATTTATAAAGTTTCAAAAGTATTTTTAAAATATTTAAAAGTCTTGTAGACGTTAGGTTATTAAGTTATTAAATGAAGAAACATATTTACCACTCGCAAATTGAAAACTTTAATACAAATCATGCCACCTATTTTTCAAATAATTTTTAAATTTTGCGTATTTGAATTATTTTTGTATTATTTTCTATATGTACAGTAAAATGTCGTGTGTTTAACGGTTTCTAACACTTACAGAAAAACATTTGGAAGATTTTTGTAATTCAGTGCTATCCCACTTAGTTATCTCGCATATGGTTGTCCTCTGACTAATTTAACGTTAAATTGGCTACGTATTCCAAAATTCAAGTGTCACAAATGTATATTTTGTTTTTGAAAGATTTTTTAAAAGCGAGAATTAACATTTTGTTTACAAATGTGTCGACCGTTCAAAAAATAGCCGAAAAAAATTTTAATTTTAAAAAATCTCAAGATTTTGGAATTTTTAATCAATATAACTTCTGTTTCAAATACATCATAATATATGTTGCTTACGAGAAATAGTAACTTTCATCATTTGAACTTCAATTAAAAATAAAATAAACGTTTTTCTTTTTCTTTTAAATATCAATTTAAAGTTAGTTATCAAAAATGATTAAAGATACAAATTTGAAATGATAATCACTATTACTAGTGGAGTATGTAAATGATTAGCTAATTAGCTAAGACATAGACTACATAAGTGCGCAAGTAGTAATAGTAGGCCACCTCTCGGTATACAAGATAAACGACTACCGCTGAACTGATAAAATACGAAGACAATCACACCTTAAAACAATTACGTTAGATGAAAAGTTAGAAATATATTTATGTGCATAGGCATTTATATAACTGAAAATAATAAATATTTTTTATATCAACTTGATATAAAACGCCTGGACATACCGATAAGTTGAAACCAAGTTTGCGTAATCGACTGAATTTCAAATTAAAATATTTAAAAGCCCACTTTTATGGCCTTATTGAGTGCTTTTTAATACAAATATATACTGTTATAATTCAATTCTGGAAATAACTGGTTAATAATGATTATATATATATATATATATATATATATATATATATATATATATATATATATACTAATTGATTGTTTAATATTTAGTTTTTGAATTCATAGGAAAAAATATATTTGTGTGGCTAATACATATTAATAGATGTATATATGTGCACATAAATTCACACACACACACACACACACACACATATATATATATATATATATATATATATATATATATATTAAAAAAAGGATTAATTCCAAAAGATGTTGAATAGCCATTTCGATATGAAAGGTCCCCACGAGGGGACGACGCATCACCTCAGCCACAGAAAAAAACTTTTTCTGTTGCTGAGGTGATGTGGTCCCGTAAAGAGATATTTCTTTTATCGAGGTAATATACGTTTCAGCTGCTGAATTGTCTTTTAATAATGTATTTGCTCTGTAATATTTTATTACATGGAGCTCTCTTCCTGTATCATTTTTAATATTAAAATAAATTTTTAATATTAATTAGGTTCGAGTTTTGGGAATTTACCTTCTACTTTTTTCCCTTGGATTAGTATACGAATTAAAATATATATATATATATATATATATATATATATATATATATATATTTGTATATAGTGTAGCGGCCATGATATAAGAAACAGAAACAATGAAGGCATAAATATGTGTTCCATTTAATTTTTATTTTAAAAAAAATAACTATTGTACTGTTATGTAAATTTTTGTAACATTGTATAATGTTATGCATTACACCTAATCTTTATTCTGTAAAATTTCATTGCTAATCATGCATTACTTTTTAAATAATACACATATTTATGTCTTTGTTGTTTCCGTTCCTTATATTATGACCGCTACATATATATATCATACATTTATATATATGTGTGGCAGCAATCATGTGTGTGCGCGTGTGTATGTGTTCATGTCAGATGCAAATCGGACGGAATGACAAAATTAAAACAATTTCGAAAATGTCACCGATGACCTAGCATCATCAAAAAAAATGCTTATTTTTCTGATGACGTAGGTTCAACTTAACAATATGAAAAGATG
>JBBBDQ010014634.1:0-22793 GCA_037127315.1 Ascarosepion bandense
ACATCGCCATTGATACATGCAAAAGTGTAATGCTGACTTTTCTTCATAGTTCACATTGTTTAGGTCAGCCCTGTGGTCGGCAAGAAATTTGACAAGTTCATTAGACCTTTATCTGCTGCCATACTGAGGCACGACCGTCTTTTATACTTCGCTCCGCACTCCTCAACCAGATATTTGACAAGATCAATTTTATTATTTTTAACGTCTGAAAACAAGAGAGATTGTCTTTTGATCTTCTTTGAGACGACATCATGTCGTTCTTTCACAGAATAATGTTCGAGTATTGATTGAATTTCATCCATTTGTTTCTTCTCTATCAAACCGGCAATTGTCTTGACAACAGTCACCTTCATGTTGAATCCTATGCAAAGTAAACAATGATTCACATATTCATTTTGTGGAGGATTTATGAAAATTTGACGTTTATTAAAATGCTTTCTTTAAATGTAAAACTTTTCATTTTACACATACATGGAGATTTATAAATAAATAAATAAATAAAAAACAAGGCCAATTCCGTTAACCTGTACGTAGTATACAATCACCCTTCATTAGAACGGAATCCTACTACTACTAGAAAATGTATATAGAATATAAGATACCCCCATAAGATGAATCAAGTAGGGTAGGCACAATACCTCAAAGAACCGTGTATACGATTTACTAGACGGTAGTGTAAAACGAATATTTGTGGAAATTCAGACATGACAAATTTTCAACCGGATGAAAAAGAAAAGGAAAAATAAATAGATGAAGAAAAGAAAAATAGAAAAAAGAAGAGAGAAGACGAATACACACTTTAGAAAAAGAAAAGAAAAGAAAAAATAAAAACCTACAGAAAGTTATGAATAATGAATTTAGATATTAAAAAATATATTTATGGGGATTTCTTCATAATAAAAATATAATAATGATACTAATTACAAAAATTGCCAGTTCAATAAGCTAACTTTTTTGAAAATCTAAGTAGATTATCATAAACCAAATTAAAATAAAATAATTATAGTAATTAAACAATAATAATTAAACAATAAGTTCAATTTTTAAGTTATGAGGAGATTTTTTCATAGGTATAAAAACAATAATAACAGTAATTTAAAAATCCCAGTTCAGTTCATTATTTTTTAATTATAAGTGGATTATTTCACAGTACAATAAATATACACTCATGGTAGTAATTTAAAAATCTCCAGTTCAATACGCTAGTTTTTGCTAACAAATGGATAGATAGTTAAAATATTGAAAAAAAATTGAGAAAATTTCAGATATATTTAAGAGTATGAAAATGTTATGATTGCATATATATATATATACATATATGGAAGGGAGAAAATTAGATATTCAAACAAGGGAATAAAAAGCAGTAGTAAGCTATTCCACCTCTTTTCTTAAAAAACATGGGTGGTTGTAAATTATAAATAAAGACCTGTTAGGCGTGGGTTGACTCATACAAGTGACATGAGAGCTGCAAACAAATGTCAAAGACATTAACCGTTAATTGATAATGGTCCTTGGGAAGCTCACAGCACCTGTTGGGGGGTCAACAAGCACTTCTCTTTAGCAACAATAGCCGAGAACCGAGTCGAAAAAATCCTCATTCAAGTTCAAGGACATAAATTGACCTGTCTGGTGATAGTTTATAGAAGAACAAATTGTAGCGTGATGTTGGCGACTTTTAGTTTGAGAGTGAGGGATATAAATTGAATGATTTCAAATTATTCGTTTCTTTTGACCTCATAGAAAACATTTATCTCTAGCTATTGCACTTGATCCACTTTAAATAACACTGCCATGTTTCATTACGGATCTCGTTTTTATCAAATTATAAGATATTTTTCTTTAATTCAAACAGCAATTTTCTGCCATAAATTTCAGTTTTGACTTCAAACTCTGCGTTTACAAAACATATAATGAAATACATTTAATATTTTTATACATGTGAATGGTAGAATGAAGTAAATAACAAAGTAGAAAAAGTATCCCAATCTTATATGTTTCACTTTTATTCAAGTTTCTGCAGAAATTGTGTAAAACGTAAATTAATAAATAAGGATCATTTAAAAGAAGAAATATAAGAATAAATAAGCGAAAAGAATGAATCTAAAATATTTTTTAAAATTCAAAGTTATTTTGTATTTTAGTAAAAAATATATTATAACAAGAGAACACGCATAAAATAATTTAACATTTTTTTAGACAAAAGATATCAAATTACTATTTTTTGTTGTAACATTTTCTGACTCTTTAAACAAAACCTAATTTCCAAACAAAAAGGATACAACAGATAAATATCTGTGGACAATCAAATTAGAAAACGAGCAATTTGCAGAAAGAAGTTTAAGAAATTAATGAAGATGACAAGACTAGGTCATTTAAATAATTTCAAAATAAAAAGTGTAAATAAAGAGTATATTGAACATGTTTAAAACCTTTTAAAACTTAACGTTTCTGTCTTCCGACATTCATTTTATCTTTTTTTGTATTAATTTATTTTTACCTGTAACTATTTATCTTTTGTCAAAAATATAAATCTATATTTAGATAGATTTATTTTTAATATTAAACTGTGATTCTACATCAAAATGAATGTATCATCTTGGTCAAATAATAATGACGCTTTTTATAGAAAAATTAATGAAATATCAATGGGAACTATATCAGGCACTTTCCCAAACATGTAAATGCATTTTTAACCAAAAATAAAAACAATCTCTGAGTGTTGCCTTTTTTAATAATGTATTGGAATTGAAGAACATGCTGCTTAACTTATCCATTTTTTTATTTTTGTTTTGTTTTGTTGTTTTTTTTTTTTTGTAGACATCTTTTCCTGTCACTACTTTCTTATTTGAAAATATTAACTTTATGTTCTATTTTGACCATACATTTTTGTATGTTTTATTGATTTACTACACACAAGAGTATGAAAGTGTTACAATCAGGAATACTTACTATGGGTGCGAGGTGTTAGTGGAAGAGTTATCAGAAGGAGAGTAGATAGCGATGGATATTGCAATTACTTTTTTGTTGATTAAATTTGGATGTCACTTATATCTGTTATTAAAAGTTTCCATTCCGCATAGATTATTACATTTTTCATCCTATATACTTCATATCATTTTGAAATTTATTCCTATTTCGCATTTTATAAAAATATCTTCATATATAAAAGCACGAACATTTTTCATAATCATTTCACCAAATTCAAATGTATGATCGCCACTGAAAGTGTAGAGAAAAGCAAGTTTCAGGGGATGTCGAAGAAAAATAAGAGATAGATGGCAATCAAGTAGGTAGAAAATGGCAATTGAAGTTGCATTTGAAATTTTGAAAAATGAACGGAAAAAATATAATAACCATGTTTTAAAAACAGTAAAATACGAAATGCTACAACAATGTCAGCGTATTACAGGAAAATAAAAGAGAAACAGACAAGGATAGGTGTAGGCTCAGCAAAGATTTTCTGTACTAAGTTAGAGCAATGATAAAATACAGAATTAATTAATAGTTGTAGACTTAATATAAAATACCTATTGTGTTACCTGCCATCTGACTAGCTCATTGGTTTATTTATTTATTTATATTTTACCTTAGCCCTTTTAAATGCTGCTTTTAGTATTCAAGTGACATTTTTCATATTTTCCTTCTCCCTTGTAATCGTGTGGTTATATACAGGGTTTATATATATGGATGTGGGTGTGTGGGTGTAGAGATTATTAGACAATGTGGAAAAACTTATAAATGACGTATTTTACCAAAGCCTGTTGGTGTTTAATAAAAAAACATTATCCCAAAAATGTCCAACGCATTTTCGTAACAAAGTTTTTTTTCTACCCGATTTGAAAAAGTCAGAGACCAATGGACGTAGGCAAAAAGCTTCGTTTATAAGCTCTGATACTTTACAGATGCGCACCCAAACACGAACAAACCTGCGTATATGTATGTATGTGCGTATTTCTGTTTGTATGTGTGTGATTCATCTAATCTGCTATCTGCTATCTGCTGAAAAAATAAAATAAGCATTTCTAGAAAATAAAGTTAAATGCACGATAAAAAAACATGTTTTTACGTAGAATATGTTTAAAATTCAAGGTTAGTAATCGAAGATGTAATAGTTATTAAAACTTTAATAGCATTTTTAAATGTGTCTAAATCATGTTTTTTGAAAGATATATCGCAAACTCTTAATATTAAAAAATGAGAGGAGGTGCAAATTTTCATCTTCGGAAAAAAGTGTATCTTTTCATTATATTTTTATATTGTATATTTGTGGTGCAGTGGATATCGGTTCAGGATGAAACCAAAGAGCCAAGTTCGAATTCCAGTTTAATTCACTGCTGCGCAACACACTTGGAGAAGCTATTATAATTTTTTTCTTCCTCCTGCTATGGGTTAAATAACAGGACAGACTGGGTTCTATAGCTCTCGATGACAACCAATCTAGCACAGAATGTATTGGTAACCTACTGCGTGATAACTATCTGCCCAGTCAGTCGCGTCTCGTTCGAGACATGATCGCCCACGCCTGTAACAAGTATGGCACTTAACTGACTGACCGTATCTTGTGAAAGAGTAAAAAAATAATTCGACGTAATGATTAAGCGGAAAACTTCGTATTTTCAGAACGTTGCCCGCGTTAAATTATTAAGTTGGTGTAGTAGTCAACTGAAAATCGTTTTCTTCTGTCGTATTTTCAACAGGACTTCTAACAATTTGTATTATTATTATTATTATTATTATTATTATTATTATTAATTCCTTTACATTCTGCTGTATACTCATTGCTTTCTGTCGCTTCTTTTATTATTATTATTATTGTTGTTGTTGTTGACATCGTCGTTGTTGCTGTTGTTGTTGTTGCTGCTCTTCTTTTTCTTCTTCTTCTTTGAGGCTTCATTTATCTTACGTGTTATATGTTACTTAGAATGTTTAATTTACTATAAATGCCAGTTTTCGATCATAAAGTTGTATCCCTTGGATATGTTTTTAATAATTATATCCTGAAATAATGTCACTTTAAATTGTTTGAATGTAAGTGGAGCATAATTAATACAATTAGAGTTAATCGCCTGTTTTACATTTTTTTACATTATATACATTGTCGACAATAATTTATTGATGTAACTAATGAACTACTGATATAGTAATTTCATGGTAATTAAAATAGTAATTCCACGAAATCGCTGAAAATAAAACAGCGTAATATGAAGAAAAAATCGGTCTAAACTTAATAAAAACGAACTTTTTCTATTAAAATATTTATGTTATTATGAAAAATCTGTTATTTAAAAAGAAATTTATGTTTACTTTAAAAGGTCATGTGTTTCGGGGATTCTTCCCTTTACAGGAAAAAGTTCAACAATTTTGTCAATTCTGATCAACATAAACACTTAGTTATCTTCGCATCTGATTTGTCATCACATGTCAGATCATACGGAAATGTCAGAAAGGTCAAACACTCTCTGATTAGGAACTAACTTCAGTCTAAATTTCATGCTATAAATAAGTAATATCGTAAATCAGATTAAGTTAACTTAACGTACTACTTTTTTTTCAACAATAACGTATCACAGACGCATATTTATTTTTGCAAGATTTTAAACCGAGAATTAACTTTTGTTTGAAAATGTCGATTTTCGAAACAGACCGAAAAAATTTGTACGTGTGTGTGCATGTGTGTGTGTAACCCTCGCATTCCATGCTTAATATCTTAATATAACCTGAAATATAAACACTATCGCTTCTATTACAGCATAGGCCATCAAAGATCCTCTTCCGCTATCAATGAGGTGGTTGTCGATGCTCCCAACTAGTCATTAAAGTAGGGGTGTTGACTCTACGCAACCCCCTTTATTCTCTGGTAAGGTAGACTGGTTGCCAACCATGTATGTAGAACGTAATCTGTACTCATTTAACAATTAGCTGGAGAGAAGCACGATTTAATACATTTTCCAACAGCTTTTGGGCGTTAGGAGAACGCGAGAATTCAACTGGAATTCGAACTCGGTTCTTCGATTTCTCACCGCGAGCCGATATCCACTGCACCACAATGCACATCCGCTATTTTATATCTTATTAACAAGTGCAGACAGAAGTGTGCTTGTGTATATGTAAGTGCATTTGTATACATATATATGTATGTTTGTGTGCCTTTATATCTATATAAGTACGTACATGTATGCGTGTTTGCGAAAAAAACTATAAATACAGGCACATGCATACAAATTTTAAAAAATGGTAAATAAAAACATAATAATAAACCCTACTTCCAACTTAATACCCCAATATTCCTTAAGATATCACCAAATGAAATCCTATATAAATATTTAATCATTTAAGCATTAAAATTATTCATGTAATGAATTAGAATTTTCATAACCTTAAGAAATGAGTAGAATGCTCAAAAATTCGCAAACAACAGCCAGTAAACTAACAGAAGCTGTATTTACTTCCGCGAACAGGTGTTAATCCTTATACTTTCTCCAGCTATGGAGTAAATAGCAGGAGATATTGGGTTTTATGCCTTATTTGGCATCCTATCTATCTCAGAAAACAATAGTAACCCATACAGAAATAAAATCTTCTGTCCAGTTAATCATGTTACTTTCGAGACATGATGGCCCAAGCGTATGGCATTGACGAATTGTCTGTGTGAATGTAAAAACATCCGGAATGAATTTATGTGTGTAGCTGAATATTTATTAATAGATATCGATGTGTACATATGCATAAATACATATGTATATCATATATTAATATATATTTGTGTATCAGTAATCATGTGTGTATGGGTGTACGTGTGTTTATGTAAATGCTAATCTGACGGAATGAAAAATAAAAAACTTTTCGAAAATATCATCGATGACCGGCATCATCGACAAAAAGCTTATTTTTTATGATGACTCATGTTCGACAGTAAAAAACAAAAGAAGCCCTTAAAAATGAAAAAAACAATGAAGCAAAACACAAAAGTTTCATATATTTATTTAAAGTCAATTTCATACAAATTACAGAAAGAAAATTTACCAGCAAAAGATAAAAAAGAAAAAAAGGAAGATTAAGTTCATTAATTGTACATAAATTGTACATCGTCTTGTGAATTTTGTATAATTGTTTTCATGATTGCAGTTCTGTGATCAAATATTCGTTCGCATTTTATTCAAATATTTCCCATGAAATACTGAGGCGACAATTTAAAAATGCGGTTATGTGTATATGTATATGCGTGTATATACATAATAGTCATCAATTGTATCGAATGTTTTTGCAGAACGTATCATTCAAAAATGTGGAATATACGATTTTTTGCAAATGTCTTGGCACTTCATTTTCATATCTGAGTTCATTTTTGTTACAACCTTTGCAGCCAGACATTGCAAAGTTGTGTATTTTACTGGTTGTGGCAAAAGTCTGAGATTCTTTAAAGTACGAAATACACTGTTCTTCTTCGTTCCACGCATTTATATCAAAGCTGCATGCTAGAAATATTTCAATGGTCTCTTTTTGTTGATATTGAAGCAAATTAACTGCAGTGAAAAGGTGTTAAACCTCTATTTTGACTGTTGACATCTGCCTCACACGACAGTAATAGTTTGCAGATTGCGAAGGGAAAGCTATTTTTAACACAAAAATGAAGCGAATTATTGCCGTATCCTCGAAGATCGACTTTTACACTTTTTTCCACACTTTCGTTTAACCCAGACAGTTTTTCTGAACCCAGATTGAGAAAGAATTTTATCAACATAATGATGGTGTAAAACTGCGAACGGATTGTCAACGATTTGATAATCTTTCTTTTCTTTTCATTCGACGAAATCGAGCGGCGACCTCTTCGAAGTGTTTTGCATAATGTCTAAATATTTTGTGCAATTTTTAACGGTTCTTCAGTGTTGCTATTATTTAGCATCCAAATTATCCCCATACACATCGGGAATGCATGCATGGAATCATTCGGAAAAATGTTACGTCTGTCGTCGATGCTAATGACTCTACAAAGAAGGCAAATAGTCTCACACAATCACGTACGTTTCGAGTGTTACACACGGTTATTCCGATTGCTCTGATAGTGGAATTGATGATGTAAACCAAAGCGATTTTCTAACACAAAATGGTGTTACGACTATCTTCGTTTAGGATGTTTGACGATATTTTCGAACCGTTGTTAGAAACGCTCTGTGTTTCCATTTTTTAAAGAAAGGAGTCGTTATCGACAAGTCTAAAATACGGTTACTCATTCCCCAATAATACTGAGCTTTTGAATTTATCATTTTGTAGTAAAGAATAGCAACCGTTGATTTGATAACTTCCAGCCAAACTGTTTGTGGTTTCCAGCTCAGGTTTGAGTACAAATAATATATTATTTGCATAAAATCTTTATGGGCTGCCAAGAATACGGCGTTTTCTCCAGAATCATTTGTAAAATTGATGTTAGCATTAAAAGAAACTGCAAAACACGAACACCAAAAACGGTTTTGTTGTCTTCAAGCAATAGCATGAGAGCTGTTTTTCCCCTCCACAAACATTGATGGTTCGGGTCAGCATTGTTCAACAATACAGCATCTGCACAGCTATATCTGATAGCCATACACCATTGAAGGAGGTTGCCTCGATATCGACATTATCAACATAGGCGCCATTCTCAACCAGATATTCTACCAGAGGCATATCCCCATTGATACACGCAAAGTGTAAATGCTGATTTTTCTTCGTAGTTAACGCTGTTACGTCAGCTCCTGTGGTTGGTAAGAAATTACCAAGTTCAATTGACTTGTTATCAGCTGCCATCATAGTAGGCACGGGCTAGCGTCCATAGCATTAGCTCCCGCAATTTCTCCTCAAACCAGATATATTTGACCAAATCAATTTCCTTTATTTCTGATGGCTGCAAACAAGAGAGATTGTCCTTTGATTTTCTTTCGAGACGATATCTTGTCGTTCTTTCAGAGAAAAAGATTCGAGTATTGATTGAATTTCATCCATTTGTTTATTCTCTATCAAATTACACTCCTTCTTGACTACAGTCAACTTCATCTTGTACCCTACAAAAAGTAAAGAATGATTCATATATTAATTTCGTGGAGTTTTTATGAGGAATTTATTAAATATATAAATTTTCTAATGTAATAACCGAATTCTACACAGAAATACCTGCAAATATAAACAATATACAAAGAAGAGAATACCACAATTTCTCTATGAGCATTATCACACAGAATTTTTCGATTTAATTTTTGCTATTCATAGCACTACGTTACGTTTCTCTATTACTCACCTTGTGCGAACATTATACAACAAATATTTCAAATCAAATTCAATATTTCTTCTACAGAGAGATAGAGGCAAAGAAAAAATGAATAGTTTACAGAAAGTTAAATTTTGAAGAGATTTTATCGCCTGGATTCTAAACGTTGTACATTCGACTCACAAGCAGACCCGAGAAAACATTTAAATTGATCTCTACATTTTTTTCATCACTTCACATCATGCATGGACAGCACGACAACTATAATTAGATTTTTGCTTATGTAAGCCGTTCAAATTATAAAAAAATCAATCACTGAGTGACGATTTAAAAAGTATACGAATTAATATTTTATTTACCTTTTCGGTTTTCCTTTGTGTGTGTGTGGTGTGAAGAGCGTCTTTTTACTGCCTTTTTTCTTAAAATCGAGAAAAAAATTCAAAAGTAAACCATCAAAAGGCGCCAGCCGTATATATACGTTTCAAAACACGTCGTTTATGATACTGATTCGAGTCAATTAAAACGCGTCTATTTATATACAACCATGTCAATGGATAAACTTGAGACATGAACTTCTCGCTTCGTGGATGCCTTTATGCCTATGTTTGTTACACTCCATTCGCCCCTGCCCATTTTCATCCTTTGAATAGTACACAATATTAAAAAATTAGCAATAAGTAAATATTATTTAAGAAAGTGTTAATTTTAAACATATTTTAAAAGTGTCTTGTGGCACTTCCTCCACCAAAATATATTGCCTTTAAATGTTCAAAAAATATATTTTCTTATTTTTGTCGAACTTAAATAAACGCGTTCTTTGTGTTAAGATTAATTTCACATTTATTTCTTGTTCGTTATTTGGAACATATTTTCTCTTACTAATCATGTCCAGCGTCCAGAAAGCAATATTAATGTTTTTATAAATGTTAAACAAAATATATCAACGATTAAGTTGATGTTCTATTTCGACGATCCAACAATTTTCTAATGTTTTTATCGGCTTCACAGAGGCAAAAGTGTGTGTGGAAGAGTTAGAATCGGGAAGTTAGTAGAGGACGATGAATGTCAACTTAATAATTTTATGAGGAGTAAAGTTGCACACATTTTACATTCGTTGTTATGTTACAAAATTTTACTATTACTTTTCATCTAAAATATTTCAAATATTATTGAAATTTTTTTCACATATAGTACTTTCAAAAATATATAAGTTCTTATTAATACAAACATTTTTATAATCATTTCACGTCATTCCAGTAGAACCGCCACTGTGCATATGGGTTAGAGTGAGAGGAAAGACAAGGTACAGGAAGATGTCGAAGAAAAGATAAGGAGATGGATGGGAATTAAGTAGATAGAAGATGACAATAGACGTTGCATTTGAAATTTTGAAAATAAAGGAAAAAGGTATAATAATCATAAGTTATGTTTTAAAAAGTAAATACGAAAATACTAAAACACTGTCAGCGTATTACAGAAAAATTAAAAAGGGAAGAAGTTAAGTCTCTTAAATTTACATGGAGAATTCATTTTAAAAGCAGGTCATGTAAAAATGTTACAGTTAGGGTAGTCTTTTACTTGGAAGAAAGATTTACGACTTTAAGGTAACAAAATACTAAAAATACACAGTTGATTAATAGATGTTGACATAATATAAAATACCTATTTAGTTACCTGCCATCTGACTAACTTTATTAATTTAGTTATTTATTTATTTTTACTTTAGCATTTCACTGCAGCTTTAGTAGCTGAGTCTTATTTTGCTAATTTTCCTTTCCCTGTAGATGGTGTGATTATCCACGTTTTTTTAGATAAAATTATTTCGTTTATTTTTACCAGATTGTTTAAGACATTTTTTTAAATGAACATATATATATATATATATATAAGAAAGGAAAACTTTGTAAGTAATTCTAGATGATTCTTAGTAGTATCATTTAAATATCAAAATATAAACAGATAAATCAGTGTAAATTTTACAGAAAAAATATTTATTTATTTATTGATCTGTAAATTCAGATAACATTTAGTGTGGTAGATATTTAAACATGTCTGTTTGAGTCATGCATTGTCAACCCCAGGCAACCAAAGTATAGAGAAAGATTTCTGTACTGAAAGCTACGATTAGTAAATGCAGGGGTGAGGAACAGTACAAGTCATTATAGGCAAGTCGAGGATAATCGTAGTAATTTCATTCTCATGGTGGAAGGTATGTGGTCGATCATTGGGTTCGTGGTTGTAAGCAGGAAGAAAAAGTTACGTGATTCACCAAATTTAAAATCTAATCTTGTTAGAGGCAACATCTATTATGAATAAATTTAAGACGAAGAGAATTAGTAAAATTTAAATTTACTACTGTGTGATACATGCTAATAAATTCCTTACGTTTATTCAGAAGTACATTCTGAGATTGAAACTTCAAAATCCTTATTTCTTCTTTTCAACATAAATTACATTTATCACCTTAGACTATTAGAAGTACTTGCCGTGCCTATATCAATCCTACTCTATTTGTGTCTTTGGTCTTTCTTCCATTAATTCCCTGGAATGGCCTGTCTGATACCTTAACTTTAGCGTTATTAAGTCCCTGTGCGTATAAAACATTTGTTTTCAAATTCCCAACAAAATTTCGATGTACACGTTATAGTTTTTCCTTTTTTCCTTCATGGGAGATTGTAGTTTTAAAGGTCACATTCATAGATCTAGTTTTACCTTCAACTGGACATTTTTCTTTTCATTTGCAATTACAGGAGTGCATAATCGCTCGATTCACTGAAAAGTTTCAAACTTTTCTTGTTTTGGAAGATAATGCTTGTACATATTATTAGTACAGGACAAACTGATCTTAATCGATTTGCCTCTGGGGTTTATTGTTATGAAAATATTTCCTTTTAATTTAAGAAAGAATTTCCAATGTTAACGGTTGATAGTCTACAGAACGGGATGGGTTGAATCATATAATCTTTCTTTTCCTGTGTTCGCCTTCTTCAATTCAGATATATTAGCAGTATAGTTATGTAGATATATTGTTTGATATTAATCATTGATTCTATGTCAGAATTAACGTATATTTTTTCTTAACTGATAATCGTACATTTTATACAAACGATATCAGATAGAGTCACAAACATAAAAGCATCTTTAAATTAAAAAAAAAAACAAATCAATCACTTAGTGACGATTTCAAAAGCATACGAATTAAAGTACATTTTACTTACCTTTTTCCGTTTTTCTTTTGTGTGTGTGAAGCACGTCTTTTACTGCCTTTTTCTTTCTCTTATTTTGCAACGTCTGAGAAAAATTCGAAAGAAACTGAACTCAAAATGGCGCCACGTATATACGTTTCCGTTACGTCGATTATTATAGTGACCGAGTCAATTAAAACGCGGCTATTTATATACACCCGTGTCACGTACTGGATAAATCTGAAACATGCTGATCCCTTTATGCCTCTCTCTATTACACTCATTCTTTCCTGCCCATTTTGGATTCCATTCTCATACTTTGAATAGTACACATGTTGTTGTCATAAATATTAATTTTAAGTCAGAGTTAATCTCCTTAAAATTAAAAACATATTTTAAAATATTTTATTGCACTCTCCACTTCTAAATATGTTTCCTTTCAATGTTCAAAACATATTTTCATTTTGTCAGAACTTAAATAAACGCTTTTTGTGTTAAGATTATCTCTACATTTATTTTCTGTCTGTTATTTGGAACATATTTTCTCTTAGTAATCTTGTCCAGAAAGCACATATATCTTCGTCTTCTTTGAATGTTTTATGTTAAACAAATGTATCAACGATTAAGTTGGATGTTCTATTTGATGATCAAACAATATTGTAATGTTTTTATCAATTTACACACCGAGACAGAAGGCGCGGAAAAGTTAGAATCAGGAATAACTGCTTGTGTGTGCGAGGACAGAGTATGTGTAATCAGTGAGAGTAGATAGTGATGGATATTGCACTTATTATTTTTATGAGATTAAATTTTAAACAACTTATCCTGAAAGTTATTAAGCGTTACAAATCCGCATATTATTTCTTTCATCTAAAAAATACGTAAAAACTATACTTGAAATTTATTCATTTATATAAGACTTTATAAAATATATAAATTCAAACTAATAAAACATTTTTTGTAATCAATTCACGTAATTGAAGGGAGAACTGCCACTGGTGTGTAGGAGGTTTGAGTGAGAGGAAAAACAAGGTACAGGAAAATGTCGAAGAAAAAGATAAGAGATGGATGAATTAAGATGCATGGCAATAGACGTTCCATTTGAAATTTAAAAATGAACAGAAAAAAGGTATAATAATCATAAGTTATGCTTTAAAAACTGTAAATGTGAAAAAAATGACACAGTCAGCGTTGCCCTTAAGAAGAATTAAAAGGAAAGTTAAGTCTCCTAAAAATTACTTCGGAGAATTCATTTTAGAGTAAAGCAGTAAATTTAAAAACGCTAACGAGATGTGCAGTCTTTACGTAAAAAAAATAAAGGTTATATGTTCAAATTTAAGCAGAATAATTAAAATATACAGAGATGATTAATAGATGTTGACATAATATAAAAATACCTATATTGTGTTACCTGCTATCTGACTAACTTTCTTTTTTTATTTATTTATTTATAATGCAGCTTTCTATCCTAGTCTGATTCTTTATTTTTAATTTTTTCTTTTCCCCAGTGATGGTGTAATTATCCAAGTCTTTTTAAATAAATTATTTCGTTTCATGTTTCCATGATGGTTTAACATGAGGGTCGACACCTTTCGATGAACATATATCAGTAAAAACAGTAGGGAAAATTGGTTAAATATGTCTACAAGATCCAGTAATATCGTTTCAAAATACAGACAACAGATAGTTCAGTAAAATTTTACAAAAGATATTTATTTATTTATCAGATTACATTTAGTTTAAACATGAGATTAAGTCATGCATTATCAACCCCAATCAAGCAAAGAATGGAGTAGGTAACGAAAGCAAAAGTTTAGTAAATGCAGGGGTGAGGAACTGTTTACGATAGGGTCAAGCCGAGCATACTAATCGTAGGAGTAATTGCCCTTCTGCTGGTGAAAAGTATGTAGTTTGATCATTGAGTTAGCGGTTGTAAAAGTAGGAAGAAAAATCTACGGATTCACCAAATTTAAAATCTAATCTAAGTCAGAGGCAAAAATATATTATGAATAAATAGAAGGCGGAGAGAATTATGTGAAATTTAAATTTACTACGTTGAAGATACATGCTAAATTCATTTATTATTCATTTATGTAGTACATTCCGATACTGAAACTTGAAAATCCTTCTAATTTCATCTATCACCTAGATTATTAAAGCAATGTGCCGTGCTTGTCAATTTCCATTCTATCTGTAAGTTTTTTCCATCAATGTTTCGAAATTCTGAAAACATTCCGACATTCACGTTATATTTTTTCCTTGTTTTCTTTGGGGGGAGACGGTATTTTGTGGTCACATTCATAGATCTACATTTACTTTCAAATGGACAGTTTTTCTGAATTTGAAATTACATAGGCAAAATTCCCGTGTTCTGTTTAGGATTCACTGAAAAGTTTCAAACTTTTATTGTTTAGGAAGATAATGAACAGTTGAAACTTTGAATATTTCCAGGGTTTCATAATTTTGCACATATTATTATTACAAGAATAACTAATCTTTCATTCATAGATCTACATTTACTTTCAAATGGACAGTTTTCTCTGAATTTGCAACAGCAGGCGGGTGTAATCTCGTGTTCTGTTTAGGGATTCATTGAAAAAAGTTCAAACTTCTATTGTTTTCAGGAAGATAAACAGTTGAAACTTTGGAATATTTTGGGAGCTAATAATTTTGTACATATTATTATTACAAGAATAACTAATCTTTCATTCATAGATCTACATTTTTGCCTCAAATGGACAGTTTTTCTGAATTTGCAACAGAAAGGTGTAATCTCGTGTTCTGTTTAGGATTCACTGGAAAAGTTTCAAACTTTTATTGTTTAGGAAGATAATGAACAGTTGAAACTTTGAATATTTTGGAGCACACTTGTACATATTATTATTACAAGAATAACTAATCTTAATTGATTTCTATCAAATATTTTACTTAGGATGTTATCTTTATGAAAATGTTTACTTATTAATTTCAGAAAGAACTTCCTAATGTTAATGGTTGATAGTTTACAGAACAAAGGGTGTGCTGAACTGCTAATCTTACTTTTCCTGTGTTCACATAGATTCAGATATTATATTCACAGGTATAATGATAAATTGTTCTATTTATCACCCACTAATATATCTGAATGAATTTATACACATTTGTTGTCAAAAGAAATTTAAATTTTACTAATTATAACACTTCTTTCCACATTTTTGCAAAGTTTGCTTCTTACATAGATTTGATTGTAAATACAGTGAATCCGCAGCTTTTTCCCGCCTACCTATAACCACTAACACAATGATCAAACCACCTGCCTTCTACTACCAAAAGAAATGTCTACTACAACTCTCCTCAGCTTGAACCTATCGTAACATTCCTTCACCCCTTGCTTTACTAACCTTGCCTCGGAAAAGCATCGTTTTCTTCATTCTTTATTTACCTGTGGTTGACAATCGTCTCGGCTTCTTCAAGACAAAAAACAAAAACATTTTTATCCTAAAAAGCTCAATGCATTTTCTTAACACAATAATATCTCTATCCTACCGGAAAATAAGCTCGACACTAACAGGACGGGGAAAACGCGTCGTTTATAAGTATTTAATTCATCTAATTACCTCCGATTTTATCGACACTATTATATATCCTACACACACATACACACACACTCACACACACACAGACATATGCACGCATCCGCCAAACATGTGTTTGTGTACAAACATGTGTGTATTTGTGTGGGCTTCATCTATCTTTATCCCATTAAAATAAAATAAATATTTTTAGAAGATAACGTACCTGGTAAAATCCAATAAAAAACATGTTTTAACCAGAAATACAACACATAAACCCATAGTAAAACGAAGTAGTAATAATTATTAAAACCCCAATATGATCTTTAAACGCATATAAACCATGTTCTTAAAAAGATATATCGCAAACACTTACTCTTAGAAGAGCAAAAGAGGGACAGATTTTTCAACTTTTTAAGAAAAGTGAATCTTTTCAAAGGGTAAGAATAATTCGGAGTAATCAAACAGAATTTTTTGTCATTTCAGTATCTTATCCGCATTAAACTATTTTCAACAAAAATAAATATAAATGGTAGAATAAAATAATTCCAAACGAAAAAAATATAAGTTTATATGTAAATATTGTTTTAGGCATTTATTTCAGTTGTAGAATGCTTATGTATGTCACTTGCCTGATAAAACTGGGATTTGACATGCTACAAAATGTTTTAATAGAAATGTTATTTTTGTTCGATTTAACAAAATAGGAAAAAAATTATAATCGACATTTCCTTAAGAGAATAATAGTTCAAAAGACATACCATAGCTTGAGGAAATTGTTGTTAAAATTAGTCTTTTTTTAAATACTAAGACATAAAGAAAGAATCTTTGATGATTTTACAGGAAAGTGTAATTGTTGGAATTATTATTATTATTATTATTTTTCATCATATTTCGATTGCTTTGGTCTCACTACCAACCAAGTCTGCGGGGAGACCTATTACAGGTAGTGGCGTGTTGTTATGGCTCCATTTCATGTTTTTCTATCTTCCCCTATCATCAGCATTACATAGATGGGGAAGTTTTCCTTAGTGTGTGGCCTCTACTTTAATAAGACAATTTTTTGTATGTCTCTAAGCTGGGGTTTCCAGGCATCTTTCAATGTGTTGTTTTGTTCCATTTATTATCATTCCATGCACCTAATGTCTACCAGTACAACTTTGTTTTCAATTTCCACATTTTTTTCTATTTCATTTTCCAGGTCTTTATATTTTGACAGTTTTTCAAATTCCTTTGATTGTTGCGCTATTACAATCCGCTGGACAAATACCACCACGTTTTCTCCTGGTTTTTAACAATAATGTCTGGCCTGTTTGCTTCAATTTTTTCATAGTCTGTGTAGATGGTGTATCCCATAGAATGGTTACATCTTCTATTTCTGTAACCGGTGCTGGATGATAATCTAGTTTTAAAGTGTCACTGCAGCTTTTTCCATAATGTTTGCACATTGTCCAGCCAAATATTGTCCAACTCTATCGTGGCGATTTTTATATTCGTTTGGGGCAAGCACAGAACAGCCTGAGATTAGGTGGTCTATTGTTTCTTGGTGTTTATCACAAAACCTGCATTTTGGATCCATATTATGCATAATATTTGCCTGAAAGTTTCTCGAAAGACGGTCTTGTGCTGCAAGTATAAATCCTTCAGTTTCTGACTTTAATCCAGATGCACGTAACCATCACCGATGAGTATTAACTTTGTCAACATTGATTTTATTGGCACGTACTGGATATTGGCCATGCAGAGGTTTGTCTTGCCAGTTGCTTCATCTTTTTTTCAAGAGCTTTATCTTTGGCTTTCATTTTTCATATTTTTTGCTGCATAAAGCTGGTTCTTGGCTTCTGTTTTGCTTTTCTACAGAATCTACTTCTTTAACTGTAAATCTTGTTTGTATTTACTGCCTTCTTTATTATTATTATTATTATTATTATTATTATTATTATTATTATTATTATTACTTCGTTAGTATAGTAATCAGTTGAAAGTGATTTTTCCTGAGTTGTATTGTAAACAGGACTTCTAACGAGTCGTATTATTATTATTATTATTATTATTATTATTATTATTATTATTTTGTCATTTTTCATTTTCATCGTATTTCCATTTCTATTATGGTCGCACTATCTACCAAGTCTGCGAGAAGACCTACGTAGTGATGTGTTTTTATGAATCCATTTCATGCTTTTCTATCTCCTCACATCCCCAGTAGAGCATAGACAACCCTAGTTAGTGTGGCTGTACTTAACATGACAAATTCTTGTATATATCTAAGCTGGGATTTCCAAGGATTCATTCAATGTGTCGTTTTGCTCCATTTTTCATTTATTTAAGTGTACCCAATATCACTTGCACGATACTAGTTTTCACTTCAAATTTTTCATTTCAAATGTCCAGGTCATTTTATTTGACAGTTTTTCGAAATCCTTGTTTGCTATGTTACAATCCTCTGGACAATCCATATTAATTAATAGGCTAGTTTTTTCTTTCTGGTTTTTAACAATAATGTCCGGCATATTTGTTTCAATTTTTTCAGTTTGCGAAAGAATGGCAAAATTGCATAGAAGGTGCCATCTTTTTATTTCTGTAAACGGTGTTCATAACTGTGTTTGTTGGACAGATTTTCCATAGTGTTTACACATTTTCGTCCAATGCAAATATTGCCCCACTCTATCGTGACAATTTTTATATTCCATTTGGAGCAAGCATGAGAACATCCTGAGTTTAGATGGTCTAGTTTCTTGGTATTTATCACAGAACCTGAATTTGGATCCACATATTTATGTATAATATTTGCCTGAAACATCCTAGTGAAAAGACTTCCAATTGCGCTGCAGGAATAAAGCCTTCAGTCTCAGACTTTAATCCAGATGCCCGTAACCATTTATGAGTGTTAACTTTATCAACATTGATTTTTTTAGCACGTTCTGGATATTGGCCATGCAGAGGTTTGTCTTGTGCTAATGTTTGCTTCATCTGTTCAAGAGCTTTATCTTTGGCTTTCTTGTTCATATGGAGACATATTTTTTGCAGCAATATTTGGTTTTGGTTCTCTATTTGCTTTTCTAAAGAATCTACCAAATTTATATCTTGTTTGTATTTACTTTTTTCATTATTGAATATTATTCCTTTCTGTTTTCAGGTTATTTAAATAATTATATCATCCAGTCCTTTGTTGTTTCTACGTATGTTTGTTAGCCAATAGTGTTTGTTGGTTCCTTTGTATGACAATTCTAGCTGAATAAGACCTCTTCCACCTTCTTTACGGGGTATGTATTGACGGTTTTTTATATATATATATATATATATATATATATATATATATATATATATATATATATATATATATATATATATATATATATATATATATATACATAACTTGGATTCAAGGGAATTTACTCTAAATGATAGTTTCAAGTTCTTTTTAGTTGTCTCCTCGTAATTTTTTTTTCCTGAAATAATGGCACTATAACCCGATATAAATTACCCAGATATGGAGAGAAACCCGGATATAAGAGAGGTCATTACTGGATCCTAAATTAGAGCCTGAAGTACTGCATATAAAATATATCAAACCCGGATATAAGAGAAACCTCGTATTGTTTTTAAGTTGAAATAATGTCACTATAACCATGATATAAGAGACCCTGATATAAGGGAAACCCTGGTATAAGAGAGATTTTTCAAGTCCCAACAAATTAGAGCCTGCGGTACGTTTATAAACACAGACAAACCGATATAAGATACCTTTTATCCGGTGCCGACAACTCTCTTGTTACACTGTATTTGGGCGTTGCCACCACAATAATAAGATTTCACAGATAAATCCTACGAAATTAATACAATTAGCGTTAATAGCATGTGTTTACATTTTCTGCTTTACTCACCATAAAATGTATAGGACAATTACCAAACGTCTACACAATAGAAAGATTTTATTCCAATCAAATACAAAGTAAATTGTTGTAAAATTCTCTAAATGCATCTAAAGGATTATACACACATACATGTATATGATTAAAAAAAAAGCCCTAACTTTTCTTAGCAGACCTTTTGTGTTTTGACATTTGCTGAACTTTATTACCAATAATACAAAATAAAAATGTCGCTAGTTCATCAGAATTTTAAATTTAAGAATGCACATAAATATATCAAACAAACTGAACCTCAAACATTTTCATTATGGACGATGCTATGATGAAATTTAATGTTTAATAAATGAAAGTGAGTAAATGTTTTTATTGTTGTTCGTTCATTTTATTATTTATATTATTTTAGTTGAAGACCATTTATGTATTACATATTTTAAATAATAGGTTTTAAATTTAAGTTTCTCTTTTATTTGAAAATACTTAATTTTTTTCCTTTGAAATTCTAAGGAATGATTCAAGCACAGGGTAAATTATGACCATATCTCTCTCACCCCTCTCTCTCTCTCATTGATATGCGTATATTATATAGCTTCTTTCGACAATGAAGCTTTTGGAACGATTGAACATTATGAAATGAACAAATAAAAACTGAAATGCATTTTAAAATGATAGTGTTATTTGAATGAACAAAACAAAACAAAATGAAATGTAATTAGCCTAAATGTATTTTAATTGATGGACTGTTTAACTCATTAAATATTAAAAAATTGAAGCAGATTGCTGGTGTTTCTGCTAAGCCTTTACATTGAACCATTTTATAAACGTTTTTTTTTAAATTATTGGTGAGCTTTAGATATTGAAATATATCTGTATGTTAAAATTTCACACCCGGTCCTAGAAACTTAACCGTAGACATTCTGACATTACTAGCTCTCTCTCTCTCTCTCTCTCTCTCTCTCTCTCTCTCTCTCTCTCTCTCTCTCTCTCTCTCTCTCATATATTCGGTTTAGTGTTTTTCGACAATGACGTTTTTGAATGGATTGAATACTACCAACTGAACAAAAAGTGAAATGCATTTTGCTTAAATGTATTTTAATTGACAATTTTTTTTCTTAACTCAGTAATTATTAAAAATCGAAGCTCTGTTCCCAGTGTCAATGTGTCTATTCCGACTCATAAAGTCTGTACTTAATAAACAAATTCTTTTGTCCGGTTATATGTAAACCATGATGAAACTTGGAGACTGAAGAAGCCCAGCACATCAACCAAACTGCAACACTACAGGCTCATGGAAGACCTCAAGCTTACAAAAAAGATCCGTCCAATGTGAACACAATATACGAGGCAGAAAACAAAGCCAAGATATGGAAAGGATTACAGGAAACTATACAAGGAAATGCAGACAAATATGGAGGAATGGCTAAACGATAAATATGCAGAAATAGAAAAAATTGTTCACGACTAAGGGGAGAGATTCAGCCAAGAAAATGAAAGAAATAACAAGAAAAGACATACTTCTAAGCCAGGATAAAATGCATGGATGGAACGCTCATATTAGAGAAAGAGGAAATACTTCAGCGGTGAAAAGAATACAAAGAGATCACTTCACACGACGAGAGAAAGCAAACCGCAAAACACAGAAACACAGACGGGCCAGAAAATATTGAAGTCCAAGTTGAAGATGTGCACCAGCCAATCTGAATAGAAACAGAGCAGTGAAACCAGACGATATTGCAATAGAGGAAGCTGGCAGCCTTAGACAAAATCACAGAAATAATGAATAAAAATTACAACAACGGCAATATCCCAGAAACCTAAGAAAATCGATCTTCCTAACATTGCCTAAGAAGCCAGGTGCAAACGAATGCGAACTCCAACAACTAATCAATTTAATGAGTCACGTAATAAAATCATCTAAAAACACTAAAATATATTTATTTTGTTATGATATATCGAGAAATGAGTTCAATATTTATGGTTCACTATTCGCAGCGAGTTCATTTTATTCACTTATACGCAAAACACTTGGGTAATATATGAATGCATCTTCTCCCCTCTAGCTGTTGTCATAATAGCGGAACAGATTAACAGCTAGCAACCAATCTACTCTAAGAAATAATACACAAATGCGGGAAAATTGCTTAGTCATATCCCGAAAGGGACATGATCGCCATATCGTGTATCACGTATGGCACTTAACTGAGATTACTGCTACTACTATTATTATTTATTTATCTCTTGTACGTCTCTCACCAGCATCGAGGCTGCTATTCTTCAACATCGTCTCCGCTAATGCGATATGTAGACGTCACCTCACTCAATTGTAGACTTTATGTTATTAAGCTAATAAATGGAAGAACATACTCGCAAATTGAAAACTTTAATAAAATCGCCATGCCACCTTATTTTTTCAAATAATTTTAAATTTTTTTTTGTGTATTTAATTTTATTTGTGTAATTTCTATGTACATTGAACATGTGTTTAACGGGTTTCTTTCCTTACAGAACAAAATTTGCCGTTCCGTCACTCCTGATCACTATGTACACTTAGTTATCTCTGCATTCGGTTGTCCTCTGACTAAATTAACGTTAAAGATTTTCTAATATTCCAAAACAAAGTGCTCAGATGTATATTTTATTTTTAAATATCTTTAAAGCCGAGAATTAACAATACAAAACAAATGTGTCGATCGTTTTAAATGTCCGAAAAAATTTTTTAATTTTATTTTAAACCGTAACATTTCTATCCATATAATTTCTGTTCTTAAAATACACCATAATATGTTGCTTACTTGAAATTAAAAATAAATTAATCATTTAGACTTCAATTAAAAATAAAATAAAAAATTCAAGAAAATATTTTCTTTAAATATCAATTTAAGATTAGTTATCGAAAAGTTAGTAGAGGCATTGCATACCAAAATATTTCTCATTATTACTGTACGGG
>JBBBDQ010014635.1:0-19515 GCA_037127315.1 Ascarosepion bandense
ACATCGCCATTGATACATGCAAAAGTAATGCCGACTTTTCTTCATAGTTCACATTGTTTAGGTCAGCCTCGTGGTCGGCAAGAAATTTGACAAGTTCATTAGACCTTTTATCTGCTGCCATACTGAGGCACGGACCGCCGTCTTTTATACTCGCTCCGCACTTCTCAACCAGATATTTGACAAGATCAATTTTATTATTTTTAACGTCTGAAAACAAGAGAGATTGTCTTTTGATCTTCTTTGAGACGATATCATGTCGTTCTTTCACAGAATAATGTTCGAGTATTGATTGAATTTCATCCATTTGTTTCTTCTCTATCAAACTGGCAATTGTCTTGACAACAGTCACCTTCATGTTGAATCCTATGCAAAGTAAACAATGATTCATATATTCATTTTGTGGAGGATTTATGAAAATTCTGACGTTTAATAAAATGCTTCTTTTTAAATGTAAAACTCTTCTATTTTACACATACATGGAGATTTATAAATAAATAAATAAATAAAAAAACAAGGCCAAATTCCGTTAACCTGCACGGTATACAATCACCCTTCATTAGAACGGAATCCTACTACTACTAGAAAATGTATATAGAATATAAGATACCCCCCCATAAGATGAATCAAGTAGGGTAGGAAGTAATAATACCAAAGAACCGTGTGTATACGATTTACTAGACGGTAGTGTAACGAATATTTGTGGAAATTCAGACATGACAAATTTTCAACCGGATGAAAAAGAAAAGGAAAAAATAAATAGATGAAGAAAAGAAAATAGAAAAAGAAGAGAGAAGACGAATACACACTTTAGGAAAAAGAAAAGAAAAAGAAAAAATAAAACCTACAGAAAGTTATGAATAATGAATTTAGATATTAAAAAATATATTTATGGGGATTTCTTCATAATAAAAATATAATAATGATACTAATTACAAAATTGCCAGTTCAATAAGCTAACTTTTTGAAAATCTAAGTAGATTATCATAAATCCAAATTAAAATAAAATAATTATAGTAATTAAACAAATAATAATTAAACAATAAGTTCAATTTTTAAGTTATGAGGAGATTTTTTCATAGGTATAAAAACAATAATAATAGCAATTTAAAAAATCCCAGTTCAGTTCATTATTTTTTAATTATAAGTGGATTATTTCATGAGTACAAATAAAATATACACTCATGGTAGTAATTTAAAAAATTCCAGTTCAATACGCTAGTTTTTAAGTAATAAAATGGATAGATAGTTAAAATATTGAAAAAAATTGAGAAAATTTCAGATATATTTAAGAGTATGAAAAATGTTATGATTGCATATATATATATATATACATATATGGAAGGGAGAAAATTAGATATTCAAAACAAGGGAATAAAAGCAGTAGTAAGCTATTCCACTCTCTTTCTTAAAAAAACATGGGTGGTTGTAAATTATAAATAAAGATCATAGCAGGCGTGGTTGACTCATACAAGTGACATGAGAGCTGCAAACAAATGTCAAAAGACATTAACCGTTAATTGATAATGGTCCTTTTGGGAAGCTCACAGCACCTGTTGGGGTCAACAAGTTAATTTCCTTTTAGCAACAATAGCCGAGAACCGAGTCGAAAAAATCCTCATTCAAGTTCAAGGATAATATAAATTGACCTGTCTGGTGATAGTTTATAGAAGAACAAATTGTAGCGTGATGTTGGCGACTTTTAGTTTGAGAGTGAGGGATATAAATTGAATGATTTCAAATTATTCGTTTCTTTGACCTCATAGAAACATTTATCTCTAGCTATTGCACTTGATCCACTTTAAATAACATCAACATGTTTCATTACGGATCTCGTTTTTATCAAATTATAAGATATTTTTCTTTAATTCAAACAGCAATTTTCTGCCATAAATTTCAGTTTTGACTTCAAAACTCTGCGTTTACAAAACATATAATGAAATACATTTAATATTTTTATACATGTGAATGGTAGAATGAAGTAAATAACAAAGTAGAAAAAGTATCCCAATCTTATATGTTTCACTTTTATTCAAGTTTCTGCAGAAATTGTGGTAAAACGTAAATTAATAAATAAGGATCATTTAAAAGAAGAAATATAAGAATAAAATAAGCGAAAAGAATGAATCTAAAATATTTTTAAAATTCAAAGTTATTTTGTATTTTAGTAAAAAATATATTATAACAAGAGAACACGCATAAAATAATTTAACATTTTTTTAGACAAAAGATATCAAATTGTTTTGCTAGCTTTTTTGTTGTAACATTTTCTGACTCTTTAAACAAAACCTAATTTCCAAACAAAAAGGATACAACAGATAAATATCTGTGGACAATCAAATTAGAAAACGAGCAATTTGCAGAAAGAAGTTTAAGAAATTAATGAAGACACAAGACTAGGCTTCTGTTTAAATACCCAAAAAATAAAAAGTGTAAATAAAGAGTATATTGAACATGTTTAAAAACCTTTAAAACTTAACGTTTCTGTCTTCCGACATTCATTTTATCTTTTTTTGTATTAATTTATTTTTACTCGTAACTATTTATCTTTTTGTCAAAAATATAAATCTATATTTAGATAGATTTATTTTAATATTAAACTGTGATTCTACATCAAAATGAATGTATCATCTTGGTCAAATAATAATGACGCTTTTTATAGAAAAAATTAATGAAATATCAATGGGAACTATATCAGGCACTTTCCCAAACATGTAAATGCATTTTTAAATTCAAAAATAAAAACAATCTCTGAGTGTTGCCTTTTTTAATAATGTATTGGAATTGAAGAACATGCTGCTTAACTTATCCATTTTTTATTTTTGTTTTGTTTTTTTGGTTGTTTTTTTTTTTTTTGTAGATATCTTTTCCTGTCACTACTTTCTTATTTGAAAATATTAACTTTATGTTCTATTTTGACCATACATTTTTGTATGTTTTATTGATTTACTAAGACACAAGAGTATGAAAGTGTTACAATCAGGAATACTTACTATGGGTGCGAGGGCAGGGGAAGAGTTATCAGAAGGAGAGTAGATAGCGATGGATATTGCAATTACTTTTGTTGATTAAATTTGGATGTCACTTACATTCGTTATTAAAAGTTTCCATTCCGCATAGATTATTACATTTTTCATCTATATACTTCATATCATTTTGAAATTTATTCCCTATTTCGCATTTTATAAAAATATCTTCATATATAAAAGCACGAACATTTTTCATAATCATTTCACCAAATTCGTATGATCGCCACTGGAAAAGTGCGTAGTGAGAGAAAAGCAAGTTTCAGGGGATGTCGAAGAAAAATAAGAGATAGATGGCAATCAAGTAGGTAGAAAATGGCAATTGAAGTTGCATTTGAAATTTTGAAAATGAACGGAAAAAATATAATAACCATGTTTTAAAAACAGTAAATACGAAAATGCTACAACAATGTCAGCGTATTACAGGAAAATAAAAAGAGAAGTAGATAAGGATAGGTGTAGGCTCAGCAAAAAGATTTTCTGTACTAAGTTAGAGCAATGATAAAATACAGAATTAATTAATAGTTGTAGACTTAATATAAAATACCTATTGTGTTACCTGCCATCTGACTAGCTCATTGGTTTATTTATTTATTTATATTTTACCTTAGCCCCTTTAATGCTGCTTTAGTATTCAAGTGACATTTTTCATATTTTCCTTCTCCCTTGTAATCGTGTGGTTATATACAGGGTTTATATATGGATGTGGGTGTGTGGGTGTAGAGATTATTAGACAATGTGGAAAAACTTATAAATGACGTATTTTACCAAAGCCTGTTAGTGTCGACAAAAAAAACATTATCCTAAAAATGTCCAACGCATTTTCGTAACAAAGTTTTTTTTCTACCCGATTTGAAAAAGCTGAGACCAATGGACGGTAAGTAAAAAGCTTCGTTTATAAGCTCTGATACTTTACAGATGCGCACCCAAACACGAACAAACCTGCGTATATGTATGTATGTGCGTATTTCTGTTTGTATGTGTGTGATTCATCTAATCTGCTATCTGCTATCTGCTGAAAATAAAATAAGTATTTCTAGAAAATAAAGTTAATGTACGATAAAAAAACATGTTTTACGTAGAATATGTTTAAAATTCAAGGTTAGTAATCGAAGATGTAATAGTTATTAAAACTTTAATAGCATTTTTAAATGTGTCTAAATCATGTTCTTTGAAAGATATATCGCAAACTCTTAATATTAAAAAATGAGAGGAGGTGCAAATTTTCATCTTCGGAAAAAAAGTGTATCTTTTCATTATTTTATATTGTATATTTGTGGTGTAGTGGATATCGGCTCAGGATGAAAATTCAAAGAGCCAAGTTCGAATTCCAGTTTAATTCACTTACGTGCAAATACACTTGGAGAAGCTATTATAATCTTTTCTTCCCCTCCTGCTATGGGTTAAATAACAGGACAGACTGGGTTCTATAGCCTTGGATGACAACCAATTCTAGCACAGAATGTATTGGTAACCTACTGTGTGATAATCATCTGCCCAGTCAGTCATGTCTCGTTCGAGACATGATCGCCCACGCCTGTGGCACAAGTATGGCACTTAACTGACTGACCGTATCTTGTGAAAGAGTAAAAATAATTCGACGTAATGATTAAGCGGAAACTTCGTATTTTCAGAACGTTGCCCGCGTTAAATTATTAAGTTGGTGTAGTAGTCAACTGAAAATCGTTTTCTTCTGTCGTATTTTTCAACAGGACTTCTAACAATTTGTATTATTATTATTATTATTATTATTATTATTATTATTAATTCCTTGGCATTCTGCTGTATACTCATTGCTTTCTGTCGCTTCTTTTATTATTATTATTATTGTTGTTGTTGTTGACATCGTCGTTGTTGCTGTTGTTGTTGTTGCTGCTCTTCTTTTCTTCTTCTTCTTTGAGGCTTCATTTTATCTTACGTGTTATATGTTACTTAGAATAAGGGAATTTACTATAAATGCCAGTTTTCTTGATCATAAAGTTGTATCCCTTGATATGCTTTAATAATTATATCCTGAAATAATGTCACTTTTAAATTGTTTGAATGTAAGTGGAGCATAATTAATACAATTAGAGTTAATCGCCTGTTTTTACATTTTTTTACATTATATACATTGTCGACAATAATTTATTGATGCAACTAATGAACTACTGATATAGTAATTTCATGGTAATTAAAATAGGTAATTCCACGAAATCGCTGAAAATAAAACAGCGTAATATGAAGAAAACCGGCCCAAACTTAATAAAAACGAACTTTTTCTATTAAAATATTTATGTTATTATAAAAAAATCTATGTTATCAAAAAAAAAGAAATTCATGTTTGCTTTAAAAGGTTATAAAAAGTTTCAGTATTTCTTCCCTTTACAGGAAAAAAGTTCAACAATTTGTCAATTTATCAACATAATACTTAGTTATCTGCATCTGATTTGTCATCGTCGATCGCGCTGGAAATGTCAGAAAGGTCAACACTCTCTGATTAGGAACTAACTTCAGTCTAAATTTCATGCTATAAATAAGTAATATTTGTGTAAATCAGATTAAGTTAACTTAACGTACTACTTTTTCAACAATAACGTATCACAGACGTATATTTTATTTTTGCAAGATTTTTAAACCGAGAATTAACTTTTGTTTGAAAATGTGTCGATTTCGAAAAATGACCGAAAAAAATTTGTATGTGTGTGTGCATGTGTGTGTGTGTAACCTCGCATTCCATGCTTAATATCTTAATATAACCTGAAATATAAACACTATCGCTTCTATTACAGCATAGGCCATCAAAGATCCTCTCGCTAATGAGGTGGTTGTCGATGCTCCTGTAACTAGTCATTAGAAGTAGGGGTGTTGACTCTACGCAACCCCCTTTATTCTCTGGGTAAGGTAGACTGGTTGCCAACCATGTATGTAGAACGTAATCTGTACTCATATTTAACAATTAGCTGGAGAGAGAAGCGACGGATTAATACATTTTCCAACAGCTTTTGGGCGTTAGAGAATGCTGAGAATTCAACTGGAATTCGAACTCGGTTCTTCGATTTCTCACCGCGAGCCGATATCCACTGCACCACAATGCACATCCGCTATTTTATATCTTATTAACAAGTGCAGACAGAAGTGTGCTTGTGTATATGTAAGCGCATTTGTATACATATATATGTATGTTTGTGCAAGCCTTTATATCTATATAAGTACGTACATGTATGCGTGTTTGCGAAAAACTATAAATACAGGCACATGCATACAAATTTTAAAAAATGGTAAATAAAAACATAATAATAAACCCTACTTCCAACTTAATACCCCAATATTCCTTAAGATATCACCAAATGAAATCCTATATAAATATTTAATCATTTAAGCATTAAAATTATCTGGCGTAATGAATTAGAATTTTCATAACTCAAGAAATGAGTAGAATGCTCAAAAATTATAAACAACAGCCAGTAAACTAACAGAAGCTGTATTTACTTCCGCGAACAGGTGTTAATCCTTATACTCTCTCTCCAGCTATGGAGTAAATAGCAGGAGATATTGGGTTTTATAGCCTTATTTGGCATCCAGTCTATCTCAGAAAACAATAGTAACCTACAGAAATAAAATCTTCCGTCCAGTTAATCATGTTACTTTCGAGACATGATGGCCCAAGCGTATGGCATTGACGAATTGTCTGTGTGAATGTAAAAACATCCGGAATGAATTTATGTGTGTAGCTGAATATTTATTAATAGATATCGATGTGTACATAGATGCATAAATACATATGTATATCATATATTAATATATATTTGTGTATCAGTAATCATGTGTGTATGGGTGTACGTGTGTTTATGTAAAATGCTAATCTGACGGAATGAAAATAAAAAACTTTTCGAAAAAATATCATCGATGACCTGGCATCATCGACAAAAAGCTTATTTTTTATGATGACTCATGTTCGACAGTAAAAAACAAAAGAAGCCCTTAAAAAATGAAAAAAAAACAATGAAGCAAAACACAAAAGTTTCATATATTTATTTAAAGTCAATTTCCTCTATACAAATTACAGAAAGAAAATTTACCAGCAAAAGATAAAAAAGAAAAAAAGGAAGATTAAGTTCATTAATTGTACATAAATTGTACATCGTCTTGTGAATTTTGTATAATTGTTTTCATGATTGCAGTTCTGTGGATCAACATTCGTTCGCATTTTATTCAAATATTTCCCATGAAATACTGAGGCGACAATTTAAAAATGCGTTTATGTGTATATGTATATGCGTGCATATACATAATAGTCATCAATTGTATCGAATGTTTTGGCAGAACGTATCATTCAAAAAATGTGAATATACGATTTTTTGCAAATGTCTTGGCACTTCATTTTCATATCTGAGTTCATTTTTGCTTACAACTTTCGCAGCCAGACATTGCAAAGTTGTGTATTTTACTGGTTGTGGCAAAAGTCTGAGATTCTTTAAAGTACACGAAATACACTGTTCTTCTTCGTTCCACGCATTTATATCAAAGCCGTATGCTAGAAATATTTCAATGGTCTCTTTTTGTTGATATTGAAGCAAATTAATCATGTAGTGAAAAGGTGTTAAACCTTCTCCATTTTGACTGTTGACATCTGCCTCACACGACAGTAATAGTTTGCAGATTGCGAAGGGAAAGCCATTTTTAACACAAAAATGTAGAAGCGAATTATTGCCGTATCCTCGAAGATCGACTCTTATAATTTTTTCCACACTTTCGTTTAACCCAGACAGTTTTTCTGAACTCAGATTGAGAAAGAATTTTATCAACATAATGATGGTGTAAAACTGCGAATCGATTGTCAACGATTTTGATAATCTTTCTTTCTTTTCTTTTCATTCGACGAAATCGAGCGGCGACCTCTTCGAAGTGTTTTGCATAATGTCTAAATATTTCTAGTGCAATTTTTAACGGTTCTTCAGTGTTGCTATTATTTAGCATCCAAATTATCCCCATACACATCGAATGCATGCATGGAATCATTCGGAAAAATGTTACGTCTGTCGTCGATGCTAATGACTGCATAAAGAAGGCAAATAGTCTCACACAATCACGTACGTTTCGAGTGTTACACACGGCTATTCCGATTGCTCTGATAGTGAATTGATGATGTAAACCAAAGCGATTTTCTAAATACAAAATGGTGTTACGACTATCTTCGTTTAGGATGTCGACGATATTTTCTAAACTGCTGTTAGAAACGCTCTGTGTTTCCATTTTAAAGAAAGGAGTCGTTACTGACAAGTCTAAAATACGGCTACTCATTCCCCAATAATACTGAGCTTTGAATTTATCATTTTGTAGTAAAGAATAGCAACTGTTGATTTGATAACTTCCAGCCAAACTGTTTGTGGTTTCAGCTCCGTGCCTATACAAATAATATATTATTTGCATAAAACCTTTATGGGCCGCCAAGAATACGGCGTTTTCTCCAGAATCATTTGTAAAATTGACGTTAGCATTAAAAGAAACTAAAATACGAACACTAAAATGCGAGTTTTGTTGTTCTACAGCTAGCATGAGAGCTGTTTTTCCACAAACATTGACACGGTTCGGGTCAGCATTGTTCAATAACATATATCTGCATATATCTGGATAGTTTACAGACACCATTAAAGGAGTGTTGCCTTCGATATCGACATTATCAACATAGGCGCCATTCTCAACCAGATATTCTACCAGAGGCATATCCCCATTGATACACGCAAAGTGTAATGCTGACTTTTCTTCGTAGTTAACGCTGTTTATGTCAGCCCCGTGGTTGGTAAGAAATTTCACAAGTTCAATTGACTTGTTATCAGCTGCCATCATAGTGAGGCACGGGCTAGCGTCCATTACATTAGCCCCGCACTTCTCAACCAGATATTTGACCAAATCAATTTCTTTATTTCTGATGGCTGCAAACAAGAGATATCGTCCTTGATTTTCTTCGAGACGATATCTTGTCGTTCTTTCAGAGAAAAAGATTCGAGTATTGATTGAATTTCATCCATTTGTTTATTCTCTATCAAACTGTTAATTCTCTTGACTACAGTCAACTTCATCTTGTACCCTACAAAAAGTAAAGAATGATTCATATATTAATTTCGTGGAGTTTTTATGAGAATTCTGACGTTTAAATATATAAATTTTCTAATGTAATAAACTTGAATTCTACACAGAAAATACCTGCAAATATAAACAATATACAAAGAAGAGAATACCAATAAATTTCATGAGCATTATCACACAGAATTTTTCGATTTAATTTTTGCTATTCATAGCACTTATCGCTACGTTTTCATTACTCACCTTGTGCGAACATTATACAATAAATATTTCAAATCAAATTCAATACTTTTCCATAGAGAGATAGAGGTGCAAAGAAAATGAATAGTTTACAGAAAGTTAAATTTTGAAGAGATTTTATCGCCTGGATTCTAAACGTTGTACATTCGACTCACAAGCAGACCCGAGAAAACATTTAAATTGATCTCTACATTTTTTTCATCACTTCACATCAAGTAAGGACAGCACGACAACTAGCAATTACATTTTGCTTATGTAAGCCGTTCGTTAAATTATAAAAAAAAATCAATCACTGAGTGACGATTTTAAAAAGTATACGAATTAAAGTATATTTTACTTACCTTTTTCGGTTTTCCTTTTGTGTGTGTGTGTGGGTGTGAAGACGTCTTTTACTGCCTTTTTTTCTTTGCAACGTCTGAGAAAATTCAAAAGAAACTGTACTCAAAATGGCGCCACACGTATATACGTTTCAAAAACACGTCGTTTATGATACTGACTGAGTCAATTAAAACGCGTCTATTTATATACAACCATGTCACTGGATAAACCTGAGACATGAACTTCCGCTTCGTGGATGCCTTTATGCCTATGTTTGTTACACTCATTCGCCCTCGCCCATTTTCATCCTTTGAATAGTACACAATATTAAAAATTAGCAATAAGTAAATATTATTTTAAGAAAGTGTTAATTTTAAATTAAAACATATTTTAAAAGTGTCTTGTGGCACTCTCCACTTATAAATATATTGCCTTTTAAATGTTCAAAAATATATTTTCTTATTTTTTTGTCGAACTTAAATAAACGCGTTCTTTGTGTTAAGATTAATTTCACATTTATTTCTTGTTCGTTATTTGGAACATATTTTCTCTTACTAATCATGTCCAGAAAGCACATATTTGTCTTCTTTTAATGTTTTTATAAATGTTAAACAAAATATATCAACGATTAAGTTGATGTTCTATTTTGACGATCCAACAATTTTCTAATGTTTTTATCGGCTTCACAGAGGCAAAAAGTGTGTGTGGAAGAGTTAGAATCGGGAAGATAGTAGAGGACGATGAATGTTGCACCTAATAATTTTATGAGGAGTAAAGTTGCACACATTTTACATTCGTTATTAAGTGTTACAAATCTGCATAGCTTATTACTTTTCATCTAAAATATTTCAAATATTATTGAAATTTTTTCACATATAGCACTTTCTAAAAATATATAAGTTCTTATTAATACAAACATTTTTATAATCATTTCACGTCATTCCAGTGTAGAACCGCCACTGTGCGTATGGGGGTTAGAGTGAGAGGAAAGACAAGGTACAGGAGATGTCGAAGAAAAGATAAGAGATGGATGGGAATTAAGTAGATAGAAGATGACAATAGACGTTGCATTTGAAATTTTGAAAATAAAGGAAAAAGGTATAATAATCATAAGTTATGTTTTAAAAAGTAAATACGAAAATACTAAAACACTGTCAGCGTATTACAGAAAAATTAAAAGGGAAGTAGTTAAGTCTCTTAAATTACATGGAGAATTCATTTTAAAAAGCAGGTCATGTAAAAATGTTACAGTTAGGTGTAGTCTTTACTTGGAAGAAAGATTATACTTTCTAATTTTATGTAACAAAATAATTAAAAAATACACAGTTGATTAATAGATGTTGACATAATATAAAATACCTATTTAGTTACCTGCCATCTGACTAACTTATTAATTTAGTTATTTATTTATTTTTACTTTAGCATTTCACTGCAGCTTTTAGTAGCTGAGTCTTATTTGCTAATTTTCCTTTCCCCCTGTGATGGTGTGATTATCCACGTTTTTTAGATAAAATTATTTCGTTTATTTTTACCAGGATTGTTTAAGACATTTTTTGAATGAACATATATATATATATATATATATAGCATTAAGAAAGGAAAACTTTGTAAGTAATTCTAGATGATTCTAGTAGTATCATTTAAATATCAAAATACATAAAACAGATAAATCAGTGTAAATTTTACAGAAAAAATATTTATTTATTTATTGATCTGTAAATTCAGATAACATTTAGTGTGGTAGATATTTAAACATGTCTGTTTGAGTCATGCATTGTCAACCCCAGGCAACCAAAGTATAGAGAAAGATTTCTGTACCGAAAGCTACGATTAGTAAATGCAGGGGGTGAGGAATGTATGTTGTTTACGATAGGGGCAAGTCGAGGATAATCGTAGTAGTAATTTCATTCTCATGGTGGAAGGTATGTGGTTTGATCATTGGGTTCGTGGTTGTAAGTAGGAAGAAAAGTTACGGATTCTACCAAATTTAAAATCTAATCTATGTTAGAGGCAACATCTATTATGAATAAATTTAAGACGAAGAGAATTAGTAAAATTTAAATTTACTACCGTGCGGATACATGCTAATAAATTCCTTACGTTTATTCAGAAGTACATTCTGAGATTGAAACTTCAAAATCCTTATTTCTTCTTTTCAACATAAATTACATTTATCACCTAGACTATTAGAAGTACTTGCCGTGCCTATCAACTTCTACTCTATTTGTGTCTTTGGTCTTTCTTCCATTAATTCCCAGTATTTCCTGGAATGGCCTGTCTGATACCTTAACTTAGCGTTATTAAAGGAGTCCCTGTGCGTATAAAACATTTGTTTTCAAATTCCCAACAAAATTTCGATGTACACGTTATAGTTTTCCTTTTTCCTTCATGGGAGATTGTAGTTTTAAAGGTCACATTCATAGATCTACATTTACCTTCAACTGGACATTTTTCTTTTTCATTTGCAATTACAGGAGTGCATAATCTCGTGCTCTGTATTGGATTCACTGGAAAGTTTCAAACTTTTCTTGTTTTGGAAGATAATGCTTTTGTACATATTATTAGTACAGGACAAACTGATCTTAATCGATTTGCTCTGGGGTTTATTGTTATGAAAATATTTCCTTTTAATTTAAGAAAGAATTTCCCAATGTTAACGGTTGATAGTCTACAGAACGGGATGGGTTGAATCATAGCAATCTTTCTTTTCCTGTGTTCGCCTTCTTCAATTCAGATATATTAGCAGTATAGTTATGTAGATATATTGTTTGATATTAATCATTGATTCTATGTCAGAATTAACGTATATTTTTTCTTAACTGATAATCGTACATTTTATACAAAAAGAACGAAATATCGGTGCCAAACGATATCAGATAGAGTCACAAACATGTAAAAGCATCTTTAAATTAAAAAAAAACAAATCAATCACTGAGTGACGATTTTCAAAAGCATACGAATTAAAGTACATTTTACTTACCTTTTTCCCGTTTTTCTTTTGTGTGTGTGAAGACGTCTTTTACTGCCTTTTTTCTTATTTGCAACGTCTGAGAAAATTCGAAAGAAACTGAACTCAAAATGGCGCTACACGTATATACGTTTCAAAACACGTCGATTATTATAGTGACTGAGTCAATTAAAACGCGGCTATTTATATACACCCGTGTCACTGGATAAATCTGAAACATTAGTTGATCCCTTTATGCCTCTCTCTATTACACTCATTCTTTCCTGCCCATTTTGGATTCCATTCCTCATACTTTGAATAGTACACATGTTGAATAGAAAGTAATAAGTAAATATTAATTTTAAGTCAGAGATAACTTTCAAATTAAAACATATTTTAAAACAATATTTTATTGCACTTCCACTTCTAAAATATGCTTCTTTTCAATGTTCAAAAACATATTTTCTTATTTTTTGTCGAACTTAAATAAACGCTTTTTGTGTTAAGATTAATTTCACATTTATTTCTTGTTCGTTATTTGGAACATATTTTCTTTCTTAGTAACTTTGTCCAGAAAGCACATATCTGTCTTCTTTTAACGTTTTTATAAATGTTAAACAAATGTATCAACGATTAAGTTGATGTTCTATTTTGATGATCAAACAATATTGTAACAAAGCCGACTTCACCGAGACAGAAGGGCGCGGAAAAGTTAGAATCAGGAATAATCGCTTAAAAGAGGACAGAGTATGTGTAATCAGGAGGAGAGTAGATAGTGATGGATATTGCACTTATTATTTTTATGAGGATTAAATTTGCAAACAACTTACATTCGTTATTAAGCGTTACAAATCCGCATAGCTTATTAGTTTCTTTCATCTAAAATACGTAAAACTATACTTGAAATTTATTCATTTATATAAGACTTTATAAAATATATAAATTCAAACTAATAAAACATTTTTTGTAATCAATTCACGTAATTGAAGGGAGAACTGCCACTGGTGTGTAGGAGGTTTGAGTGAGAGGAAAACAAGGTACAGGAAATGAAGAAAAGATAAGAGATGGATGGGAATTAAGTAGATAAAGATGGCAATAGACGTTCCATTTTGAAATTTAAAAAATGAATGAAAAAAGGTATAATAATCATAAGTTATGCTTTAAAACTGTAAATGTGAAAATGCTACGACACAGTCAGCGTCTTACAGAAGAATTAAAAGGAAAGTAGTTAAGTCTCCTAAAATTACTTGAGAATTACTTTATAAAGCAGTAAATTTAAAAACGCTAACGATGTGTGCAGTCTTTACGTAAAAATAAAGGTTATATGTTCAAATTTTAAGCAGAATAATTAAAATGATAGCAGAGATGATTAATAGATGTTGACATAATATAAAATACCTATTGTGTTACCTGCTATCTGACTAACTTTTTTATTTATTTATTTATTTTTACTTTAGCCTTTCAATGCAGCTTTAGTATCCTAGTCTGACTTTGCTTAATTTTTCTTTTCCCCCAGTGATGGTGTAATTATCCAAGTCTTTTAAAATAAAATTATTTCGTTTCATGTTTTCCATGATGGTTTAACATGAGGGTCGACACCTTTCGGATGAACATATATCAGTAAAAACAGTAGGGGAAATTGCTAAATATGTTCACAGATTCATAGTAATATCGTTTCAATATAAAAAATACAGACAACAGATAGTTCAGTGTAAATTTTACAGAAAAGATATTTATTTATTTATCAGATTACATTTAGTTTAAACATGACAGATTAAGTCATGCATTGTCAACCCCAATCAAGCAAAGAATGGAGAAATATTCTTGTAACGAAAGCAAAGTTTAGTAAATGCAGGGGTGAGGAATGTTGTTTACGATAGGTCATTTATACAATCGGTGTATAATTGCCTTCTGCTGGTGAAAAGTATGTAGTTTGATCATTGAGTTAGCGGTTGTAAGTAGGAAGAAAATCACATGGATTCACCAAATTTAAAATCTAATCTAAGTCAGAGGCAAAATATATTATGAATAAATAGAAGGCGGGAGAGAATTAGTGAAATTTAAATTTACTACGTTGAAGATACATGCTAATAAATTCATTACGTTCATTCAGAAGTACATTCCGATACTGAAACTTCAAAATCCTAATTTCATCTATCACCTAGATTATTAAAAGTACGTGCCGTGCTTGTCAATTTCCATTCTATCTGGGGTGTTAGGCCTTTTTCCATCAATGTTTCCTTTTTTGAAATTCCTGAAACATTCCGATATTCACGTTATATTTTTCCTTGTTTTCTTGGGGGAGACGGTAGCTTTATGGGTCACATTCATAGATCTACATTTACTTTCAAATGGACAGTTTTCTCTGAATTTGAAATTACAGGCGGGTGTAACTTCGTGTTCTGTTTAGGATTCACTGAAAAGTTTCAACTTTTATTGTTTAGGAAGATAATGAACAGTTGAAACTTTGAATATTTTGGGGAGCTAATAATTTTGTACATATTATTATTACAAGAATAACTAATCTTTCATTCATAGATCTACATTTACTTTCAAATGGACAGTTTTCTCTGAATTTGCAATTACAGGCGGGTGTAATCTCGTGTTCTGTTTAGGATTCACTGAAAGTTTCAAACTTTTATTGCTTAGAAGATAATGAACAGTTGAAACTTTGAATATTTGGGAGCTTTAATAATTTTGTACATATTATTATTACAAGAATAACTAATCTTTCATTCATAGATCTACATTTACTTTCAAATGATGTAAATAGTTTTCTGAATTTGCAATTACAGGCGGGTGTAATCTCGTGTTCTGTTTAGATTCACTGAAAAGTTTCAAACTTTTATTGTTTAGGAAGATAATGAACAGTTGAAACTTTGAATATTTTGGAGCGACAATTTTGTACATATTATTATTACAAGAATAACTAATCTTAATTGATTTCCTATCAAATATTTTATTTAGGATGCTATCTTTATGAAAAATGTTTACTTATTAATTTCAGAAAGAACTTCCTAATGTTAATGGTTGATAGTTTACAGAACAAAGGGTGTGCTGAATCATAATCTTACTTTTCCTGTGTTCGTTTTTTCAGATTCAGATATATTTGCAGGTATAATGATAAATTAATTTATTTATCACCCACTAATATATCTGAATGAATTTATACACATTTGTTGTCACCGTAGCAAATTTAAATTTTACTAATTATACACTTCTTTCCACATTTTTATAAAGTTTTGCTTCTTTACATAGATTTGATTGTAAATACAGTGAATCCGCAGCTTTTTCCCGCCTACCTATAACCACTAACACAATGATCAAACCACCTGCCTTTCTACTACCAAAAGAAATGTCTACTACAACTCTCCTCAGCTTGAACCTATCGTAACCAACATTCCTCACCCCTTGCTTTACTAATCCCTTATTCTGGAAAAGAATGTTTCTTCATTCTTTATTTACCTTGTGGTTGACAATCGTTCCTCGGCTTCTTCACAAAACAAAAACATTTTTTATCCTAAAAAAGTTCAAATGCATTTTCTTAACACAATTTTATTCTATCCTACCGGAAAAGGCCGACACTAACAGACGTAGGGAAAACGCGTCGTTTATAAGTATTTACACCTACCTAATTACCTCCGATTTTATTTTTGGACACTATTATATATCCCACACACACATACACACACACTCACACACACAGACATATGCACGCATCCACACAAACATGTGTTTGTGTACAAACATGTGTATTTGTGTGGGCTTCATCTTATCTCTATCCCATTAAAATAAAATAAATATTTTTAGAAGATAACGTACCTTGGTAAAATCCAATAAAAAAATATGTTTAATCCAGAAATACAATTACAACCCATAGTAAACGAAGTAGTAATAATTATTAAAAACCCCAATATGATCTTTTAAACGTATATAAACCATGTTCTTTAAAAAGATATATCGCAAACACTTAATTTTAGAAGAGCAAAAGAGGGACAGATTTTCAACTTAAGAAAAGTGAATCTTTCAAAGGGTAAGAATAATTCGGAGTAATTATCAAACAGAATTTTTGTTATTTTCAGTATCTTGTCCGCATTAAACTATTTCTAACAAAAATAAATATAAATGGTAGAATAAAATAATTCCAAACGGAAAAAATATAAGTTTATATGTAAATATTGTTTTAGGCATTTATTTCAGTTGTAGAATGCTTATGTATGTCACTTGCCTGATAAAATCTGGATTTGACATGCCAAGAAATGTTTTAATAGAAATGTTATTTTTGTTCGATTTAACAAAATAGAAAAAAATTATAATCGACATTTCCTTAAGAGAATAATAGTTCAAAAAGACATACCATTGAGTGAAATTGTTGTTAAAATTAATTTCTTTTTAAATATCACATAAAGAAAGAATCTTTGATGATTTTACAGGAAAGTGTAATTGTTGGAATTATTATTATTATGTCATTTTTCATCATATTTCGATTTCTGCTTTGGTCTCACTACCAACCAAGTCTGCGAGACCTAAGGCAGGTAGTGGCGTGTTGTTATGGCTCCATTTCATGTTTTTCTATCTTCCCTATCATCCTCAGCATTACATAGATAAAGTTTTCCTTAGTGTGGGCTCTACTAATAAGACAATTTTTTTTGTATATCTCTTTAAGCTGGGGTTTCCAGGGATTCTTTCAATGTGTTGTTTTGTTCCATTTATTATCATTCCAAGTGCACCTACTATCACTGGCAATAACTCTTGTTTTCAATTTCCACATTTTTTCTATTTCATTTTCCAGGTCTTTATATTTTGACAGTTTTTCAAATTCCTTGATTGCTATGTTACAATCCGCTGGACAAGCCATATCAATTAACAGGACAAGTTTTTCCTTCTTGTTTTAACAAGGAATGTCTGGCCTGTTTGCTTCAATTTTTCTGTCTGTGTAGATGGTGTAATCCCATAGAATGGTTAAGCATCTTCTATTTCTGTAACCGGTGCTGGATGATGTTCATACCAGTGTTTGTTTACAGCTTTTCCATAATGTTTGCACATTGTCCAATGTAAATATTGTCCAACTCTATCGTGGCGATTTTTATATTCGTTTGGGGCAAGCACAGAACAGCCTGAGATTAGGTGGTCTATTGTTTCTGTGTTATCACAAAACCTGCATTTTGGATCCATATTATGCATAATATTTGCCTGAAAGTTTCTCGTGAAAAGACTTTGGTCTTGTGCTGCAAGTATAAATCCTTCAGTTTCAGACTTTAATCCAGATGCACGTAACCATCGATGAGTATTAACTTTGTCAACATTGGATTTATTGGCACGTACTGGATATTGGCCATGCAGAGGTTTGTCTTGCCAGCGCTGCTTCATCTTTTTCAAGAGCTTTATCTTTGGCTTTCATTTTCATATTTTTTGCCGCACTAGTTGGTTCTTGGCTTCTGTTTTGCTTTTCTACAGAATCTACTAACTGTAAATCTTGTTTGTATTTACCGCCTTCTTTATTATTATTATTATTATTATTATTATTATTATTATTATTATTATTACTGTTAGTATAGTAATCAGTTGAAAGTGATTTTGAGTTGTATTGTAAACAGAATTTCTAACGAGTCGTATTATTATTATTATTATTATTATTATTATTATTATTATTATTATTATTATTATTATTATTTTGTCATTTTTCATTTTTCATCGTATTTCCATTTCTGTTATGGTCGCACTATCTACCAAGTCTGCGAGAAGACTCCAAGGCAGGCAGTGATGTGTTTTTATGAATCCATTTCATGTTTTTCTATCTCCCCTCACATCCCTAGAGTTACATAGACAAATTCTAGTTAGTGTGTGGGCTGTACTTAACATGATAAATTTTTGTATATATCTTAAGCTGGATTTCCAAGGATTCATTCAATGTGTCGTTTTGCTCTATTTTTTATCATTCTAAGTGTACCTACTATCACTTGCACGATACTAGTTTTCAATTTCCAAATTTTTCTATTTCAATGTCCAGGTCATTTTATTTTGACAGTTTCGAAATCCTTGTTTGCTATGTTACAATCCTCTGGACAATCCATATTAATTAATAGGCTAGTTTTTTCTTTCTGGTTTTTAACAATAATGTCCTGGCATATTTGTTTTAATTTTTCAGTTTATGAAGATGGTGTACTACAGGGATTTGTGCCATCTTTTATTTCTGTAAACGGTGTTCATAACTGTGTTTGTTGACAGATTTTCCATAGTGTTTACACATTGTCCAATGCAAATATTGCCCCACTCTATCGTGACACCTTTATATTCATTTGAGCAAGTACAGAACATCCTGAGTTTAGATGGTCTATTGTTTCTTGGTATTTATCACAGAACCCGAATTTTGGATCCACATATTTATGTATAATATTTGCCTGAAACATCCTAGTGAAAAGACCTTGGTCTTGCGCTGCAAGAATAAAGCCTTCAGTCTCAGACTTTAATCCAGATGCCCGTAACCATTTACAGCACCCCTATCAAACATTGATTTTTTAGCACGTTCTGGATATTGGCCATGCAGAGGTTTGTCTTGCTAGCGTTGTTTCATCTGTTCAAGCAAGAGCTTTATCTGGCTTTCTTGTTCATATTTTTGCAGCAATATTTGGTTTTGACTTCTATTTTGCTTTCTAAAGAATCTACCAAATTTATATCTTGTTTGTATTTACTGCATTCTTTCATTATTGAATATTATTCCTTTCTGTTTTCAGGTTATTTAAATAATTATATCATCCAGTCCTTGTTGTTTCTACGTATGTTTGTTAGCCAATAGTTGTTGTCTTGTATGACAATTCTAGCTGAATAAGCACCTCTTCCACCTTCTTTACGGGGTATGTATTGACGGTTTACATCATCCTTTGTATATATATATATATATATATATATATATATATATAC
>JBBBDQ010014658.1:0-25784 GCA_037127315.1 Ascarosepion bandense
TGTGGAATACAAACAAAGTATCAGTTATAATTTATGGGTCGAGAAGAAATGCTCAAGGTATAAAAAGACTGGATAACAGAACATGTCCATATTGTTTAATCAAATATGTTTAAGAAATATATAAGTGTAATGTAGATAAACAAATATCAGTTATAATTATGGGTCGAGAAGAAATGCTCAAGGTAAAAGTAATTGATACAGAACATGTCCATATTATTTGAATCAAATATGTTTTAAAGAGAATATATAAGGGGAATGGGGATATAAACAAATATCACATAATTATGGGTACGAGAAGAAATGTCTACAAGAGCAAAAGTAATTGATATGAACATGTCCATATTATTTAATCAAATATGTTAAGAGAATATATATGTGGAATGGGGATATAAACAAATACTGGTTATAATTATGGGTCGGTGAAGAATGTGCTCGGGTATAAAAAGTAATTGATACAGAACATGCCCATATTATTTAATCAAATATGTTTAAGAGAATATATAAGTGTGGAATGGGGATGTGCACCAAATATCAGTTATAATTATGGGCTGAGAAGAAATGCCTGGGGTAAGGCAAGGAATTTATACAGAACATGTCCATATTATTTAATCAAATATGTTTAAGAGAATATATATGTAAATGGGGATATAAACAAATATCAGTTATAATTGTACCAGGAAGAAATGTCATATAAAAGTAATTGATACAGAAATGCATGTCCATATTATTTAATCTAAATATGTTTAAGAGAATATGGTAAGTGTGAATGGGATACAAAACAAATATCAGTTATAATATGGGTCGAGAAGAAACGCTTTCTCTAAGGTATGTTAATTGATACAGAACAAGAAAATTCATATTATTTAATCAAATATGTTTAAGAGAATATATAAGTGTGGAATGGGGATATAAACAAATATCAAGAGAATATGGGTCAAAGAAAATGCTCAAGGTGATAAAAGTAATTGATACAGAAATATGTCCATATATTATTTAATCAAATATGGTTTAAGAGAATATATAAGGTAATGTGGGATATAAACAATATCAGTTATAATTATGGCCAGAAGAAATGCTCAAGGTATAAAAGTACTGATACAGAACATGTCCTATTATTTAATCACAATATTTACATAGTTATATATATGTGGAATGGGATATAAACAAATATCAAAGAGAATATGGGTCGAAGAAATGCTCAAGGTGCAGGCACTGATACAGAACATGTCCATATTATTTAATCAATATATGTTTAAGAGAATATATATGGAATGGGGATACAAACAAATATCAGTTAAATATAATTATGGGTCGAGAAGAAATGTCATATAAAAAAAGTAATTGATACAGGTAACATGTCCATATTATTTAATCAAATATGTTTAAGAGAATATATATGTAAATGTAGATATAAACAAATATCAGTTATAATTATGGGTTTGTAAGAAATGCTCAAGGTATAAAAGTAATTGATATAGAACATGTCCAAGACAATCAAATATGTTTAAGAGAATATATAAGTGTGAATGGGGATACAAACAAAATATCAGTTATAATGAAGGGGTGGGTCGAGAAGAAATGCTCATAAGTAAAGTAATTGGATACAGAACATGTCCATATTATTTAATCAAATGTTTAAGAGAATATAAGTGTGGAATGTAGATACAAACAAATATCAAAGCAGAATTATGGGTCGAGAAGAAATGCTCATGTATAAAAAGTGGTCAGATAGAACATGTGTCCATATTATTTATTCAAATATGTTTAAGAGAATATATAATGTGTGGAATGGGATACAAACAAATATCAGTTATAATTATGCGCCAGAAGAAATGCTCAAGGTATAAAAGGCAATTGATACAGAACATGTCCATATATTTAATCAATGAGCTTAAGAGAACATAGTAAGTGTGGAATGGGGATACAAACAAATATCAGTTAAGGGAATTGAGTAAGGCCATAAAGAAATGCTCAAGGTGGCAAAAGTAATGATGTTAGAACATGTCCATATTATTGAATCAACATGTTTAAGAGAATATATAAGTGTAGAATATACAAATATCAGTTAGTAGAATTATGCGTTCATAAAGAAATGTTCAAGGCAGGCAATTGATGAACATGTCCATGACATTATTAATCAAATATGCTTAAAGAGAATATATATAAGTGTGGAATGTAGATACAAACAAATATCAGTTATAATGAGGCCGAGAAGAAATGCTCAAGGTATAAAAGTAGAATTGATATGAAATATGTCCAGTTTATTTAATCAAATATGTTTAAGAGAATATATAAGTGGGAATGCATACAAATGCAAATACTTGTTATAATATGCGTGCCTAGGAAGAAATGCTCAAGTATAGTAAAAGTAATTGATACAGAACATGTCCATATTATTTTAATCAAATATACAAGAGAATATAAGTGTTAGGGAATGTATATAAATGAAATAATGAAGTTATAATTATAATGAAATAAATGCTCAAGTATAAAAGTAATTGATACAGTCAAGGTCCATATTATTTCTAACTCAAATATGTTTAAGAGAATAGATGATGGAAGGGTGGAATGATACAAACAAATATCAGTTAGAACATGGGTTTGAGAAGAAATAAAGCTTTCCAAGGTATAAACAATTGATACAGGAATATTGTCCAGATACGTAACTGAATATGCTGAAGAGAATATATATGTAGAATGGGGATGCATAAACAATATCAGTTATAACTATATCAGAAGAAATGCTCAAGGTATAAAAGTAATTGATACAGAACATGTCCATATTATTTAATCAATATGCTTAAGAGAATATATAAGTGTGGAATGGGATAAACAAATATCAGTTATAATTATGCTACTAGAAGAAATGCTCAAAGGTGAAAAAAAAAGAACACAGAACATGTCCATATTATTTAATCAAATATAGTTAAGAGAATATATGGGTGGGGGAATGTATATAAACAAATATCAGTTATAATTAAGTACAGAAGAAATGTCAAAGGTATAAAAAGTAATTGATACAGAACATGTCCATATTATTTAATCAAATATGTTTAAGAGAATATATAAGTGTAGAATGGGGATATAAATAAATATCAGTTATAATTATGCGTCGAGAAGAAATGCTCAAGGTGAGTAAGTAATTGGAGGACATAATACAAATCAGTATTATTTAATCAATATGTTTATATAACATATATGTGAATGGGATATAAACAAATATCAGTTATAATTATGGGCTTGCAAAGAAATGCTCTGCATGTATGAAATGAATTGATACAACATGTCCATATTATTTAATCAAATATACAAGAGAATATATATGTGTAATGTAGATATAAACAAATATCATGAGAATATGGGCTCTTGCAGAAGAATGCTCAAGGTATAAAAGTAATTGATATAAACAGCCCATATTATTTAAATCAAATATGCTGTAGAGAATAAATACATAAGTGTGGGAATGGGATATAAACAAATATCAGTTATAACAGGTACAAATAAAATGAAGTAAAAAGCACTGATGCTGAACATGTCCATATTATTTAATCAAACATGTTTAAGAGAATATATATGTGAACAGATATAAACAAAATATCAGTTATAATTATGCGTCATGGAAGAAATGTCATATACAAAAGTAATTGATACAGAACATGTCCATATTATTTAATCAAATATGTCAAGAGAATATATAAGGTGAATGGGGATATAAATATCAGTTATAATTATGCGTCGAGAAGAAATGCTCAAGGTAGATAAAAGTGTAATTGATATGAACAACCATATTATTTGAACGCAAATATAAGAGAAAATATATAAGTGTGAATGGGGATACAAATAAATATCAGTTATACAATTATGGGTCTAGGAAGAAATGCATGTCATATACATAAAAAGTATCTGATAACAGAACATGTCCATATTACTGAATCAAATATGTTTAAGAGAATATATGCGAATGGGGATATAAAACAAATACTGTTAATTATGTCAGAAGAAATGCTCATAGAAAGTAATTGATGAGAACATGTCCATATTATTTAATCAAATATGTTTAAGAGAATATATATGTGGAATGGGGATATAAACAAATATCAGTTATAATTATGGGTCGAGAAGGAAATGCCTAAGGTATAAAAGTAGCTTGATACAGAACATGTCCATATTATTTAATCAATATGTTTAAGAGAATATATAAGTGTGGAATGTGATATAAACAAATATCAGTTATAATTATGCGTCGAGAAGAAATGCTCAAGGTATGAAAAGTAATTGATATGAACATGTCCATATTATTTAATCAAATATGTTTAAAAGAGAATATATAAGTGGGAATGTATATAAATAAATATTTCAAGTTATAATTATGCATCAGTAAAGAAATGCTCAAGGTATAAAAGTAATTGATGTGGCAACATGTCCATATTATTTAATCAAATATGTTTAAGAGAATATATAAGTGTAGGCTGGGGAGAGAAATAAATATCAGTTATAATTATACACAGAAGAAATGTTCAAGTATGTGCAATTGATACAGAACATGTCCATATTATTTAATCAAATAGTAAGCAGAGAATATAAGTGGAATGGGGATATAAACAAATATCAGTTATAATTAAGGCAGTTTTAGAAGAAATTAAGGTATAAAAGTAATTGATAAGAACATGTCCTTATATTATTAACTAACATGTTTATGAGAATATATAAGTGGAATGTAATGCTGACAAAATATCAGTTATAATTATGTGTCGAGAAGAAAATGCTCAAGGTATAAAAGTAATTGATACAGAACATGTCCATATTATTTAATCAAATATGTTTAAGAGAATATATAAGTGGAATGGGGATATAAACAACAACATCGTGTTAGACCAGACCAGAAGAAATGCTCAAGGTATAAAGAATTGATACAGAATGTATGTGTCCATATTATTTAATCAAATATGTTTAAGAGAATAGTGGTTAAGTGTGGAAATGGGGATATAAAACAAATATCAGTTATACACTATGGGCCTACAAATGCGTCTAAGGCAAAAGTAATATACAGAACATGTCCATATTATTTAATCAAATATGTTTAAGAGAATATATAAGTGTGGAATGGGATATAAACAAATATCGTTATAATTGGTGGGTCGAGAAGAATGTCATATAAAGTAACTGATGTGTACAGAACATGTCCACATGAATCAAATATACGAAGAGAATATATAAGTGGAATGTGGACATTATAAACAAATACTGTAAGTTATAATTATGAACAGAAGAAATGCTCAAGGTATAAAAGTAATTGATACAGAACATGTCCATATTATTTAATCAAATATGCTTTTAAGAGAATATATAAGTGTGGAATGAAATATAAACAAATATCAAGTTATAATTATGGGCTTTAGAAGAAATGCTCAAGGTATAAAAGTAATTTGATAGAAATATGTCCATATTATTTAATCAAGCCATGTTTAAGAGAAATATATAAGCGGTAATGGGATATAAACAAATATCAAGTTATAATTATGTACCAGAGAAGAAATGTCATATAAAAAGTAATTGATATGCGAGAACATGTCCACATTATTTAACTGTAAATATGTTGGGAGAATAGTATAAGTGTGAAATAGATAAGAGTAAACAAATATCAGTTATAATAAGGTGGCTCTAGAAGAATGTTTCTCCAAGGTATAAAAGAACAAGATACAGAACATGTCCATATTATTTAATCAAATATGTTTAAGAGAATATATGTAAATGGGATATGCAAACAAATATCAGTTATAATTATGGGTTTTAGAAGAAGTCGTTCATGTATAAAAAATACACAGAATGTCCATATTATTTAATCAATATGTTTAAGAGAATATAAAGGGAATGGGGATATAAACAAATATCAAGAGAATACATCAGGAAGAATAAGCCTATATAAAAATAATTGATAGAACATGTCCAGTATTATTTAATCATGTTTTGCAGAGAATATATAAGTGTGGAATGGGGATATAAACAAATATCACATAATATGCGTCTAGAAGAAATGCTCATATAAAAGGTAATTGATAGAACATGTCCATATTATTTAATCAAATATGCTTAAGAGAATATATATGTGGAATGGGGATATAAACAAATATCAGTTATAATTATGCGTGCCGAGAAGAAATGCTCAAGGTATAAAAAGCACTGATAAGTAGAACATGTCCTGTTTATTTTAATCAATAAATGTTTAAGAGAATATATAAAGTGTGGAATGGGATATAAACAAATAATGCTATAATTATAAGCATGCAGGAAGAAATGTCATATGGTAAAAGTAATTGATATGAACACATGTCCATATTATTTAATCAAATATGTTTAAGGAGAATATATAAAGTGTAGAATGTATATAAACAACAGTTATAATTATGGGTTTTATAGTTAAAATGTCAAGGTATAAAAGAATGATACAGAACATGTCCATATTATTTAATCAAATAAATATGTTTAAGAGAAATACATAAGTGAATGGTATATAAACAAATATCAGTTATAATTATGGTCAGAAGAAATGCTCAAGGTATGTGCAGAATATACAGAACATGTCCATATTATTTTTTTAATCAAATATGTTAAGAGAATATATAAGTGTGGAATGGGGATATAAACAAATATCAGTTATAATTATGGTCAGTGGAAGAAATGCTCATATAAAAGTACTGATAACAGAATATGTCCATATTTATTTAATCAAATATGTTTACAAAGAGAATATATATGTGGAATGGGGATATAAACAAATAATTAAAGTTATACTATGTAACAGAAGAAATGCTCTGTACAGCAAAGTAATTGATACAGAACATGTCCAGCCATTTTTAACCAAATATGTTTGGTAATATATATGTGGAATGATATAAACAACAGTTGAGAATATGTGCCTAAGAAGAAATGTCAAAGGTATAAAAGTACTGATACAGAACATGTCCATTATTTAATCAAATAGATACAAGAGAATATATAAGTGGAATGGGATATACCAAATATCAGTTATAATTATGGGTCACAGAAAGAAATGTCAGCAGACAAAGTAATTAGATACAGGAACATGTCCATATTATTTAATCAAATATGCTTAAGAGAATATATAAGTGTGGAAATGGGGATATTATAAACAAATATCAGTTATAATTATGGGTCGAGAAGGAAATGCTCAAGGTATAAAAGAATGATACAGAACATGTCCATATTATTTGGAATCAAATATGCTTGCTATAACATATGTGAATGCAGACATAAAACAAATATCAGTTATAATTATGCATTCAGAAGAAATGCTCAAGTGTGAAAAGTAATTGATACAGAACATGTCCATATTATTAATCAATGTATGCTGGTGACAGAATATATATGTGGAATGGTATATAAATGTTAACAAGCAGAATATGCACGTAGAAGAAATGCTCAAGGTAAAGAATGATACAGAACATGTCCATATTATTTAATCAAATATGTTTGCATGAGAATATATATGTGAAATGGGGATATAAACAAAATATCAAAGAGAATATGTCGAGAAGAAATGCTCAAGGTATAAAAGTAATGATAGAACATGTCCATAGATGGCGAATCAAATATGTTTAAGAGAATATATATGTGGAATGGGGATATAAACAAATATCAGTTATAATTATGACTGAGAAGAAATGCTCAAAGGTATAAAAGCAATGATACAGAAACATGTCCATATTATTTAATCAAATATGTTTAAGAGAATATATAAACAAATAAGTAAATGTGGATATAAACAATATCAGTTATAATTATGGCCTATAATAGAAATGCTCAAGGTATAAAAGCAATGATACAGAACATGTCCATATTATTAATCAAATATGTTTAAGAGAATATATAAGTGTGGAATGGGATATAAACAAATATCAGCACTAAAGTAATTATAAAGAAATGCTCATATAAAAGTAATTGATACAGAACATGTCCATATTTGGAATCAAATATGTTTAAAGAGAATACATATGGAATGGGGTATATAAACAACATCAGCAAATATGCCGAGAAGAAATGCTCAAGGTATAAAAGTAATTGATACAGAACATGTCCATATTATTTAATCAAATATGTTAAGAGAATATATAGTAAAATGGGATATAAACAAATATCAGTTATAATTATGGGTCATAAATAAAATGCTCAAGGTATAAAAAGTAATTTGATACAGAACATGTCCATATTATTTAATCAAATATGTTTAAGAGAATATATAAAGTGGAATGATGCCATATAAACAAATATCAGTTATAATTATGCTTCTGAGAAGAAATGCTCAAGGTATAAAAAGTAATTGATATGTAGAACATGTCCAGATGATTTAATCAAATATGTTTACAGAATATATAAGTGTGGAATGGGGATATAAACAAATATTTGAAGAGAAAAAAAAATAGAAGAAATGTCAAGGAGTGTACAATTGATACAGAATACAACTGTATTATTTGACCAAATATGTTTACAAGAGAATACAGTGGGGAATGGGATATACAACATCAGTTATAATTATGCTACGTAGAAGAAATGCTCAAGGTATAAAAGTAATTGATACAGAACATATCCATATTATTTAATCAAATATGGTTAAGAGAATATATAAGTGTGGGAATGGGGATATAAATAAATATCAGTTATAATTATGCGTTTCTGTAGAAGAAACGGCCTAAGTGTATAAAAAAGTAATTGATACAGGAACATGTCCATATTATTTAATCAAATATGTTTAAGAGAATATATAAGCGTGGAATGGGGATATAAACAAATATCAGTTATACTATGCGCCTATGAAATGCTCAAGGTATAAAGTGAATGATACAGAACATGTCCATATTATTTAATCAAATATGCTTAAGAGACATATAAGTGTAAATGTATATAAACAATATCAGTTAATAAGTAATGAGAAGAAAATGTTTTAAGGTATAAAAGAATTATACAGAACATGTCCATATTATTTAATCAAATATGTTTAAGAGAATATATAAGTGTGGAATGTGATATAAACAAATATCAGTTATGAATATATGCTGAGAAGAAATGCCTAAGTAAGTAAAAGAATGATATGAATATGTCCATATTATTTAATCAAATATAAAAATAATAGAATATATAAGTGTAATGTACAGGCAAATACTGCTAACAAGGGCTCAGAAGAAATGCTCATGTATAAAAGTAATGATACAGAACATGTCCATATTATTTAATCACAATATGTTTAAGAGAATACATATAAAGTGGAATGGGGATACAAACAAAGTATCAGTTATAATTATGGAATAAAGAAATGCCTCAAGGCATAAAAGTAATTGATATGAACATGTCCATATTATTTAATCAAATATGCCAGAGAATATATGCGTGAAATAATATGTCTTTAAATATCAGTTATAATTATGCGTCGAGAAGAAATGCTCAAGGTATAAAAAAGCACTGATACAGAATGATAACCATATTATTTAATCAAATAAAGTCAAGAGAAATATATAAGTGGTGGAATGGGATACAAATATCAGTTATAATGATAATGAAGAAATGCCTCAAGGTATAAAAAAGGTAATTGATAAAGAGAACATGTCCATAGCCATTTAATCAAATATGTTTAAGAGAATATATATGTGGAATGGGGATGGCAACAAATACTGAAGAGACAATTATGCTACGAGGAAGAAATGCTCAAGGTATAAAAGTAATTATACAGAACATGTCCATATTATTTAATCAAATATGTTTAAGAGAATATATATGTAAATGGGATATAAACAAATATCAGTTATAATTATGTCGAGAAGAAATGTCATGGGTATAAAAGTAATTGACATAGAACATGTCCATATTATTTAATCAAATATGTTTAAGAGAATAGTATATGTGGAATGGGGATATAAACAAATATTTGCATATAATTATGGGTCAGAAGAAATGCTCAAGGCATAGTGCTAATTGATACAGAACATGTCCATATTATTTAATCCACAAATATGTTTAAGAGAATATATAAGTGTGGAATGGGGATATAAACAAATACTCAGTTATAATTATGCACTGAGAAGAAATGCTCAAGGCAAAAGCACTGGATATATAATACAACCATATTATTTAATCAAATATGTTTAAGAGAATAAGTATATAATGTATATAAACAAATATCAGTTATAATTATGCATCGAGAAGAAATGCTCAAGGTATAAAAGTACTGATACAGAACATGTCCATATTTATCCAAATATGTTTAAGACATATAAGTGTGGAATGGGGATATAAACAAATATCAGTTATAATTATGCACGAGAAGAAAATGCTCAAGGTATAAAAGCAATGACAGAATATGTCCATATTATTAGAATCAAATATGTTTAAGAGAATATATAAGTATGGGAATGGGGATATAAACAAATATCAAAGTTATAATTATGCGTCGAGAAGAAATGCTCAAGGTATAAAAAGTAATTGATACAGAACATGTCCGATATTATTTAATCAAATATGTTTAAGAGAATATATAAGTGGTGGAATGGGGATATAAACAAATGATTTATTATAATTATGGGTCAAAGAAATGCTCAAGGTATAAAAAGTAATTGACATAGAACATGTCCATATTATTTAATCAAATATGTTTAAGATAATATATATGGAATGATATAAACAAATATCAGTTATAATTATGGGTCGAGAAGAAATGTCAAGGTATGTAAAAGTAATTGATACAGAACATGTCCATATTATTTAATCAAATATGTTTAAGAGAATATATAAGTGTGAATGACATAAACAAATATCAGTTATAATTATAACAGAAGAACAAGGTATAAAAAAGTAATTATATGAACATGTCCATATTATTTAATCAAACATACTAAAGAGGAGATAAGTGGAATGGGGATAAACAAATATCAGTTATAACAGTGGGTCGAGAAGAAATGCCTAAGGTATAAAAGGTGCTAATTGGATATGAACATGTCCATATTATTTAATCAAATATGCTAATAGAAGATATAAGTGGAATGTATATAAACAAATATCAGTTATACTGGTCGAAAGGAATGCTCTACAATAAAAGTAATTGATACAGGAATATGTCCATATTATTTAATCAAATATGTTTAAGAGAATATATAAGTGTGGAATGGGGATATAAAATTAAATATCAGTTAGAATACATACCTAGAAATGCTCAAGGTATAAAAAGTAATTGATAAGTAGAACAGTCCACATTATTTAATCAACATGTTTAAGAGAATATATAAAGTGTGGAATGGGGATATAAACAATATCAGTTAGCTCATGTGACTAGAAGAAATGCTCATAGATATACAATTGATACAGAACATGTCCATATTATTTAATCAAATATGTTTAAGAGAATAAATTATATAAGTGTGAATGGGATATAAAACAAATATTCAGTTATAATTATACCTAGAAGAAATGCTCAACAGTATAAAAGTAATTGATATGGAGAACATGTCCATATTATTTAATCAAATATACAGAGAATATATAAGTGTGGAATGGGATGGTAAACAAATATCATATAATTATGCGCCTATAGAAGAAATGTCAAGGTATAAAAGTAATTGATACAGGAATAATATGTCCATATATTTAATCCAAATATGTTTAAGAGAATATATAAAGGGGAATGGGATATAAACAAATATCAGTTATAATTGATGGGGTTAAGAAGAAATGCTCAAGGAAAGTAATTGATATAGAACATGTCCATATTATTTAACCAAATATGTTTAAGAGAATATATAAGTGTGGAATGGGATATAAACAAATATCAGTTATAATTATATCGAGAAGAAATGCCCATACAGTATAAAAAAAAGTAGCCTGATACAGAATTATGTCCATATTATTTAATCAAATATGTTTAAGAGAATATATATGTGGAGATATAAACAAATATCAGTTATAATTGTATGGTCAGAAGAAATGCTCACAAGTATGTAAAAAGCACTGACAGAATACATGTCCATATTATTTAATCAAATACAGCTAAGAGAATATATAAGTGTGATTGGGATATAACAAATGTCAGTTATAATTATGGGTCGAGAAGAAATGCTCAAGGTATAAAAGTAATTGATACAGAACATGTCCATATTATTTAATCAAATATGTTTAAGAGAATATATGTGGAATGGGATATAAACAAATATCAGTTATAATTATGTCTAAGAAATGCTCAAGGTAGGTACAATTGATACAGAACATGTCCACACAGTTATTTAATCAAATATGTTTAAGAGAATATAAGTGTGGAATGGGGATAAACAAATATCAGTTATAATTATGGGTCGAGAATAGAAATGCTCATATAAAAGTAATTGATACAGAACATGTTCCATATTATTTAATCAAATATATTTAAGAGAATATATAAGTGTGGAATGCAGATATAAACAAATATCAGTTATAATTATGCCGAGAAGAAATGCCTTCAGTATAAAAGTAATTGATACAAACATGTCCATATTATTTAATCAAATATGTTTAAGAGAATATATAAGTGTGAATGGGATATAAACAAATATCAGTTATACTATGGGCCGAGAAGAAATGCTCAAGGTATAAAAGAATTTGAGGCAGAATATGTCCATATTATTTAATCAAATATGTTTAAGAGAATATATAAGTGTGGAATGTATATAAACAAATATCAGTTATAATTATGGGTCGAGAAGAAATGCTCAAGGTATAAAAGTAATTGATACAGAACATGTCCATATTATTTAATCAAATATGCTTAAGAATATATAAAGAATGGGATATAAACAAATATACTGGGAAGGTAATTATACTCAGAAGAAAATGCTCAAGGTATAAAAGCAGAATTGATACAGGAACATGTCCATATCAATCAATAAGCGGGTGAGAATATATAAGGAAATGGGGAGAGAAACAACATCACAGAATTATGGGCCTAGGAAGAAATGCTCAAGGTATAAAAAGAATTGATACAGAACATGTCCATATTATTTAATCAAATATGCTTAAGAGAATATATATGGTGGAATGTATATAAACAAATAACAAGTTATAATTATGGGCCGTAAAGAAATGCTCAAGGTATAAAAATAACAAGATACAGAACATGTCCATATTATTTAATCAAATATGTTTAAGAGAATATACAGGAATGGGGATATAAACAAATATCAGTTATAATTATGGGTCGAGAAGAAATGCTCACAGATAAAAGCAGAATTGATACAGAACATGTCCATATTATTTAATCAAATATGTTTAAGAGAATATATGTGGAATGGGGATATAAACTAAATACTGTGCTATAATTATATTCTAGAAGAAATGCTCAAGGTATAAAAGTAATTTATATATAACATGTCCATATTATTTAATCAAATATGTTGTTAGAGAATATATAAGTGGAATGGACATAAAGAATATTTGTGCTGCACTATGGGTCGAGAAGAAATGCTCAAGGTATAAAAGTAATTGATATAACATGTCCATATTATTTAGACCCAAATATGTTTAAGAGAATATATATGTGGAATGGGGATATAAACAATATCAGTTATAATTATGGGTCAAGAAGAAATGCTCTATGTATAAAAAAGTAATTGATAGAATATGTCCATATGCTATTTAATCAAATATGTTTAAGAGAATATATAAGTAGGAATGGGGATATAAACAAATATCAAGTTATAATTATGGGTCATAGAAGAAATGCTCAAAGGGTAAAGTAACATACAGAAATTACATGTCCATATTATTTAACTGCAATATGTTTAAGAGAATATATAAGGAATGATATAAACAAATATCAGTTATAATTATGGTCCAGGAAGAATGCTCAAGGTATAAAAGAAGTACTGATACAGAACATGTCCATATATTAATCAAATATGTTTAAGAGAATATATAAGTGTGGAATGGGGATATAAACAAATATCAGCTATAATTATAAAGTTCTAGAAGAAATGCTCAAGGTATAAAAAGTTAATTGATATGAAACATGTCCATATGATTTTGGAATCAAAATATATGTACAAGAGAATATATATGTGGGAGTCAAAGGATATAAACAAATATCTAGTTATAATATAAATGAAGAAACGCTCAAGGTATAAAAGTAAATGATACAGAACATGTCCATATTATTTAATCAAATATGTTTATGAGAAGGGGAATGGGGAGCAGGAACAAATATCATTATAATTATGGGTCGAGAAGAAATGCTCATGTATAAAAGTAATTGATATATAACATGTCCATATTATTTAATCAAATAAGGTTAAAAGAGAAGAGACAGTGTGGGGAATGGGGGATATAAACAAATATCAGTTATAATTATGGGTCGAGAAGAAAAATGCTCATGGTAAAAGTAATTGATATAGAACATGTCCAGTTGTTTAACTTAAATATGTTATAATATATAGGAATGGGATATAAACAAATATCAAGCATAATTATGTGTCGGTAAATGAAATGCAAATGAAGGCAGTAAAAGTAATTGGATAGGTAAGAAATATGTCCATATTATTTAATCAAATATGTTTAAGAGAATATATAAGTGTGGGAATGGGGATATAAAAAAAAAATACTTTGCTATAATTATGGGTCGAGAAGAAATGTCACAAGTAAAGTAATTGATATGAACATGTCCATATTATTTAATCAAATATGTTTAAGAGAATATATAAGTGTGAAATGGGGATATAAACAATATCAGTTATAATTATGCCTATAGAAGAAATGCTCAAGGTAGTAAGTAATGATACAGAACATGTCCATATTATTTAATCAAATATGTTTAAGAGAATATATAAGTGTGGAATGTGATGTATAAACAAATATCAGTTATAATTATGGGCCGAGAAGAAATGCTCATATAAAAAGTAATTGATACAGAACATGTCCATATTATTTAATCAAATATGTCAAGAGAATATATAAGTGTGGAATGGGGATATAAACAAATATCAGTTATAATTATAAGTCAGAAGAAATGCTCAAGGTATGTGCGTTAATTGATACAGAACATGTCTGATATTTAACTGTAAATATGTTTAAGAGAATATATAAGTGTGGAATGGGATATAAACAAATATCAGTTATAATTACAGAAAATGTAGAAGAAATGCCTAAGAAGAAAAAAATTATTATAGAACATGTCCATATTATTTAATCAAATATGTCAAGAGAATATGGTATGTGAATGGGATACAAACAAATATCAGTTATAATTTTATGGGTCAGAAGAAATGCTCAAGGTATAAAAGTAATTGATATGAATATAATCCACATTTAATCAAAAGAGCTAAGAGAATATATAAGTGTGGAATGGGGATATAAACAAATATCAGTTATAATTATGGAAAACAGAAGAAATGCTTCATGTGATGGTAAGTAATTATACAGAAATATGTCCATATTATTAACCATAAGGTTAAGAGAATATATAAGTGTGGAATGGGGATATAAACAAATATCAAGCAGAATATGGGTCGAGAAGAAATGCTCAAGGAAAAGTAATTGATATTATGAACATGTCCATATTATTTAATCAAATATGTTTAAGAGAATATATAAGTGTGGAATGGGATATAAACAAATACTGTTATAATTATAATAGAAGAAATGCCAAGGCATAAAAAAGTAATTGATACAGAACAGTCCATATTATTTAATCAAATATGTTTAAGAGAAGGAGTAAGTGTGGAATGGGGATATAAACAAATATCAGTTATAGCTACTATGGGTCGAGAAGAAATGCTCAAGGCAAAAGTAATTGATACAGAACATGTCCATGGACATTTAATCAAATATGTTTAAGAGAATATATAAGTGTGAATGGGATACAAACAAATATCAAAAGTTATAATTAGTGGGTCGCAAGAAATGCTCACATATAAAAGTAATTTGATACAGAACATGTCCATATTATTTAATCAAATATGTTTAAGAGAATATATAAGTGTGTAGAATAGATATAAACAAATACAGAAATTATGTTCTAGAAGAAATGCTCAGTATAAAAAGTAACAGATATAAAGATTATGTCCATACATTTAATCAAATATATTAAGAGAATATATATGGGAAATGGGGAGGATGCAAAATATCAGTTAGAGGGACAAGGGCTCTGAGAAGAAATGCTCTAAGTATAAAAGTAATGACATGAGAACATGTCCATATTATTTAATCAAATATGTTTAAGAGAATATATAAGTGTGGAATGGGATATAAACAAATATCAGTTATAATTATGGGTCAGAAGAAATGCCTAAGGTATAAAAGTAATTGATACAGAACATGTCCATATTATTTAACTGTAAATATGTTTAAGAGAATATATAAGTGTGGAATGTGAGACACAACAAAATATCAGCTATATCAGTGGGTCAGAAGAAATGCTCAAGGTATACAATTGATGAGAACATGTCCAAGGCCATTTTAACTCAAATATGTTTACAGAATATATAAGTGTGTGAATGGGGATATAAACAAATATCAGTTATAATTATGGGCCCAGAAGAAATGCTCAAGGTATAAAAGTAGTCACCTGATACAGAACATGTCCATATTATTTAATCAATGTGTTTAAGAGAATATATAAGTGGAAATGGGATATAAACAAATATCAGTTATAATTATAAGCCTAGAAGAAAATGCTCAAGGTATAAAAAAAGTACTGGATATAGAACATGTCCAAGTTATTTTAATCAAATATGCTTTACATAAATGTAAGATATATGGAATGGGGATATAAACAAATAAATATCAGTGTTATAATTATGCATCGAGAAGTAAAAAATGTCAAGGTATAAAAGTAATTGATACAGAACATGTCCACATATGCCTAATCAAATATAATGTTTAAGAGAATATATAAGTGTGGAATGTATATAAAACAAATATCAGTTATAATTATAAGCCTAGAAGAAATGTCAAGGTATAAAAGTAATTGATACAGAACATGTCCATATTATTGAATCTCAAATATGTTTAAGAGAATATGGTGGGGAATGGGGATATAAACAAGAATAAGTTATACTTATGGGTTTCCAGGAAGAAATGCTCAAGGTATAAAAGTAATTGATATGAAATGAAACCATATTATTTAATCACAATAAAATAAGAGAATATATATATATGTGAAATGTATGTAAACAAAATATCAGGCAGTTATAATTATAAGCCCAGAAGAAATGCTCAAGGTATAAAAGTGAACAAGGATACAGAACATGTCCATATTATTTAATCAAATATGCTTAAGAATATAAGTATGTGGAAATGGGGATACAACAATATCAGTTATATACTATAACAGAAGAAATGCTCAAGGTATAAAAGTAATGATACAGAAATATCCATATTATTTAATCAAATATGTTTATGAATATATAAGTGTGGGAATGGGGATACAAACAACATCAGTTATAATGAGGTCAGAAGAAATGTCAAGGCAAAAGCACTGATGACAGAACATGTCCATATATTATTTAATCAAATATTAAGCCAGAGAATATATAAGTGTGGAATGTATATAAACAAATATCAGTTATATAATATCACCCACCACACACACACACAAAACACACAATGTTTATGTATAATTGATATAGAATATGTCCATATTATTTAATCAACATGTTTAAGAGAATATATATGTGAATGGGGATATAAACAAATACTGGTTATAATTATGGGCCTGAGAAGAAAGCCTGCCTGGGACAGATAAAAGTAATTGATACAGAACATGTCCATATTATTTTTTTTAATCAAATATATGTTTAAGAGAATATATATGTGGGAATGGGGATATAAACAAATATCAGCTATAATTAGTGCTACTTAGGAAGAAATGCCTGAAGTATAAAAGTAATTGATACAGAATATGTCCATATTATTTAATCAAATATGTTTAAGAGAAATATATAAGTGGAATGGGGATATAAACAAATATCAGTTATAATTATGGGCTTATAATAAAATGTCAGGCAGAAAAGTAATGATACAGAACATGTCCATATATTATTTAATCAAATATGTTTAAGAGAATATATAAGTGTGGAATGGGGATATAAACAAATATCAGTTATAATTATGGGTCGAGAAGAGTCAAGCCCAAGGTATAAAAAGTAATTGATAAAGAGAACATGTCCATATTATTTAATCCAACAAATATGTTTAAGAGAATATATATATGTGTGGAATGTATTATAAACAACATCAGTTATAATTATGGGATTTGTACAAATGCTCAAGGTATAAAAGTAATTGACACAGAACATGTCCATATTATTTAATCCCAACATGTTTAAGAGAATATATATGTGGAATGGGATATAAACAAAATATCAGTTATAATTATGGGTCAGAGAAGAAAATGCTCAAGGTATAAAAGTAATTTTGATAAGAGAACATGTCCACACATTAATCAAATATGTTTAAGAGAATATATGGAATGATATAAAACAAATATCAGTTATAATTGCAGCCTAGGAAGAAATGCTCAAGGTATAAAAGCACTGACATAAGGTCCATATTATTTAACCGAAATATGTTTAAGAGAATATATAAGTGTGGAATGGTATAAACAAAATATCAGTTATAATTATGGGCTGAGAAGAAATGCTCTATGTATAAAAGTAATTGATACAGAACATGTCCATATTATTTAATCAAAGTATGTTTAAGAGAATATATATGTGGAATGGGGATATAAAACAAATATCAGTTATAATTATGGGTCGAGAAGAATTACCAAGGGTGGCAAAGTAATTGATACAGAACATGTCCAGTTTAATCAAATATGTTTAAGAGAATATATGTTGCAAATGGGGATATAAACAAATATCAGTTATAATTATGGGCTTCAGAAGAAATGCTCTAAGGTATAAAAGTAATTGATACAGAACATGTCCACATATTTAACTTAAAATATGTTTTAAGAGAATATATGGTGGTAATGTGATATAAACAAATATCAGTTATAATTTGTATACCGAGAAGAAATGTCAAAGGTAAAAGCAATTGATACAGAACATGTCCATATTATTTAATCAAATATGTTTAAGAGAATATATAAGTGTGGGAATGGGGATATAAATTAAAATATCAGTTATAATGGTGGGTCGAGAAGAAATGCTCAAGGTATAAAAGTAATTGATACAGAACATGTCCATATTATTTAATCAAATATGTTTAAGAGAAATATATAAGTGTGGAATGGGGATATAAACAAATATCAGCTATAATTATGGGTCAGAAGAAATGCTCAAGGTATAAAAAAGTAATCAAGATGTACAGAAATATGTCCAAAGGCTATTTGCAATCAACAGGTTGCAAGAGAATATATAAGTGTAAATGGGATATAAACAAATATCAGTTATAATTATGCGTCAGAGAAGAAATGCTCAAGGTGGCAAAAGTAATTGATACAGAACATGTCCATATTTATTTAAACGCTAAATATGTTTAAGAGAAAATATATATGTGAAATGGGGATATACAAATATCAGTTATGAATATGGGTCGAGGAAGAAATGCTCAAGGTATAAAAATTGATATAGTAGAACATGTCCATATTATTTAATCACTATACTAAGAGAATATATAAGTGTGGAATGGGATATAAACAAATATCAGTTATAATTATGGGCCAGAAGAAATGCTCAAGCAAGAGTAAAGAATTAGATGACAGAACATGTCCATGGAGTGACGAACTCAAAATATAGTTATGAGAATATGGCAAGTGTGGAATGGGGATACAAAAACAAAATATCAGTTATAATTATGGGTCGAAGAAATGCTCAAGGTATAAAAGTAATTGAGGACAGAACATGTCCATATTATTTAATCAAATATATAATATAGTATATAAGTGGAATGATAACAAATATCAGTTATACTGTTGGCCTATAGTTAAAATGCTCAAGGGTATAAAAGTAATTGACATAGAACATGTCCATATTATTTAAACGTCAAATATGTTTAAGAGAATATATATATGTGGAATGTGATACAAACAATATCAGTTATAATTATGGGTCGAGAAGAAATGCTCAGCAGGAAAGTAATTGACACAGAAACATGTCCATATTATTTAATCAAATATGTTTAAGAGAATATATAAGTGTGGAATGGGGATAAAAACAAATATCAGTTATAATTGCAGGTCGAGAAGAAAATGCTCATGTATAAAAGTAATTGATACAGAAAGAATGATGTCCATATTATTTAATCAAATATGTTTAAGAGAATATATAAGTGGAATGGGGATATAAACAAATATCAGTTATAATTATGGGTCGGGTGAAGAAATGCTCAAGGTATGTTAAATTGATATATTATGTCCATATTATTTAATCAAATATGTTTAAGAGAATATATAAGTGTGAATGGGGATGGCAAACAAATATCAGTTATAATTATAAAGCCCAGAAGAAATGCTCAAGGTATAAAGTAATTGATACAGAAACATGTCCATATTATTTAATCAAATATGTTTAAGAGAATATATAAGTGTGATTGGGATATAAACAAATATCAAGTTATACTATGGGTCGAGAAGAAATGCTCAAGGGTATAAAAGTAATTGATACAGGAATATGTCCATATTATTTAATCAAATATAAGTGCCAAGAGAATATAAGTGTGGAATGGGGATACAACAAAAATATCAGTTATAATTGTATGGGCTCTAGAAATTAAGTATAAAAAGTAATTGATACAGAATATATCCATAATATTTAATCAAATATATTTAAGAGAATATATGTGGAATGGGATACAAACAAATATCAGTTATAATTATGGGCCTAGAAGAAATGTCACAAGGTATAAAAGTAATTGGATACAGAACATGTCCATATTATTTAATCAAATATGTTTAAGAGAATATATAAGTGGAATGGGGATACAAACAAATAAGTTATAATTATATTTGTATAAAATGCTCATAAGTAAAAGTAATTGATACAGAATTATGTCCATATTATTTAATCAAATATGTTTAAGAGAATATATAAGGTAGAATGGGGATACAAATGTGGAATAAGTTATAATTTCAGGCCTAGAAGAAATGCTCATATAAAAAAGTAATTGATACAGGAATGAAAACCAGAGCATTAATCAAATATGTTTAAGAGAATATATAAGTGTGGAATACAAACAAATACCAGTTATAATTATAACAGAAGAAATGCTCAAGTGCATAAAGTAATTGATACAGAACATGTCCATATTATTTAATCAAATATGTTTAAGAGAAATATATAAGTGTGGAATGGGATATAAACAAATACTGCATAGTTATAATTATGAATGTAGGAAGAAATGCTCAAGGTATAAAAGTAATTGATACAGAACATGTCCATATTATTTAATCAAAAATATGTTTAAGAGAATAGAAAGTGTGGAATGTATACAAACAATAAAGCAGGAATATGGGTCAGAAGAAATGGCTCAAGGTATAAAAGTGTATTGATATAGAAATATATCCATATTATTTAATCAAATATGTTTAAGAGAATATATAAGTGTGAATGGATATGTAAACAAAATATCAGTTATAATTATGGTTTTATAAAGAAAATACCAAGGTATAAAAGTAATTTATACAGAACATGTCCATATTATTTAATCAAATACACAAGAGAATATATAAGTGGGAATGGGGATACAACAAATATCAGTTATAATTATGGGTCGAGAAGAAATGCTCAAGGTATAAAAGTAATTGATACAGAACATGTCCATATTATTTAATCAAACAGTGCTTTCAGTAGAATATATAAGGTAGAATGGGGATATAAACAAATATCAGTTATAATTATGTCGAGAAGAAATGCTCATGTATAAAGTAATTGATACAGAACATGTCCATATTATTTAATCAAATATGTTTAAGAGAATAGAGTAAGTGGAATGGGGATATAAACAAATATCAGTTATAATTATGGGTCGAGAAGAAAATGCTCATGTATAAAAAGCACTACACAGAGAACATGTCCATATTATTTAATCAAATATGTTTACAGGAATATATAAGTGTGGAAATGGGATATAAACAAAATACTCATGGTGGTCATATTCTAGAAGAAATGCTCAAGGTGGTTAAAGTGAATATACAGAACATGTCCATATTATTTAATCAAATATGCTAAGAGAATATATAAGTGTGGAATGTGATATAAACAAATATCAGTTATAAATTATGGGTCGAGAAGAAATGCTCAAGGTATAAAAGTAATTGATAAGAACATGTCCATATTATTTAACTTGGAATATGTTTAAGAGAATATATAAGTGTGGAATGGGGATAAACAAATATCAGTTATAATTATGGGTTTTATAAGAAATGCTCAAGGTATAAAAAGTAATTGATACAGAACATGTCCATATTATATTAATCAAATATGTTGAAAAGAGAATATATAAGTGTGGAATGGGGATATAAACAATAACAAGTATAATTTATGGGCTGAAGAAATGCTCAAGGTATAAAAGTAATTGATACAGAACATGTCCATATTATTTAAATCAAATATGTTTAAGAGAAATATATGGTGAATGATAAACAAATATCAGTTATAATTAAGGGAAAAAAATTTTAGAAGAAATGCTCAAGGTATAAAAGTAATTGATACAGAACATGTCCATATTATTTAACCAAATAAGTGTTTATGAGAAATATATAAGTGGAATGGGGATATAAACAAATATCAAAAAAAGTTATAATAATTATGGGTCGAGAAGAAATGTTCAAGGTATAAAAGTAAATATACAGAACATGTCTATTATTTAATCAAATATGTTTAAGAGAATAAGTATGTGAACAGTAAAACAAACATCAGTTATAATTATGGGCCGAGAAGAAATGCTCAAAAGGTATAAAGTAATTGATAGAACATGTCCATATTATTTAATCAAATATTACATAGAATATATATGTGGAATGGAGATATAAACAAATATCAGTTATAATTATGATCAGAAGAAATGCCTAAGGCAAAAGTAATTGATAGAAACATATCCATATTATTTAATCAAATATAAATAAGAGAATATATATGCAATGTGATATAAACAAATATCGTGGTTATAATTATGGGTCGAGAAGAATGTCAAGGTATAAAAGTAATTGATATAACATGTCCATATTATTTAATCAAATATGTTTAAGAGAATATATAAGTGTGGAATGGGGATATACACAAATAACAGTTATAATTATGCATCGAGAAGAAATGTCATGTGAGGGTACAATGATACAGAACATGTCCATATTATTTAATCAAATATGTTTAAGAGAATATATATGGAATGTATATAAATAAATATCAGTTATAATTATGCGTCGAGAAGAACAAGTCAAGGTATAAAAAAGTAATTGGATACAGAACATGTCCATATTATTTAATCAAATATGTTTAAGAGAATATATAAGTGTGAATGAGATATAAACAAATATCAGTTATAATTATGCATCGAGAAGAAATGTCAAGGTATAAAAGTACTGATACAGAACATAGTCCATATTATTTAAATCACAATTATATTAAGAGAATATATGGGAGTGTAAATGGGTGGGATATAAACAAATATCAGTTATAATTATGCATCGAGAAGAAATGCTCAAGGTGAAGGGTGTAAAGTAATTGATTAAGAACATGTCCATATTATTTAATCAAATATGTTTAAGAGAAATGGCAAGAGTATAAGGTGGAATGGGATATAAACAAATATCAGTTATAAATGAAAAAATTAGGAAGAAATGCTCAAGGTATAAAAGTAATGATACAGAACATGTCCATATTATTTAATCAAATATTACAGAGAATATATGGTGGAATGGGGATACAAACAAATATCTAAGTGTAATTATGTCAGGAAGAAATGCTCAAGGTATAAAAAGTAATTGATACAGAACATGTCCACATATTATTTAATCAAATATGTTTAAGAGAATATATAAGTGTGGAATGAGATATAAACAAATATCAGTTATAATTATAAAAATTGAGAAGAAATGCTCAAGGTATGAAAAGTAATTGACAGAACATGTCCATGTACATTAATCAAATATGTTTAAGAATATATATGTGGAATGGAGATATAAACAAATATCAGTTATAATTATGCAATTCGAGAAGAAATGCTCAAGGTATAAAAGTAATTGATAGAACATGTCCATACATTATTTAATCCCAAATATGTTTAAGAGAATATATGTGGAATGAAGAGAACAAATATCAGTTGAAAAATTTATGTCTAGAAGAAAATGTTCGTGTATAAAAGTAATTGATACAGAACATGTCCATATTATTTAATCAAATATGTTTAAGAGAATATATAGAAATGAGATATAAACAAATACTTCAATTATGCGTCGAGAAGAAATGCTCAAGGTATAAAAGTAATTGATGTACAAACATGTCCATATTATTTAACTAAATATGTTTAAGAGAATATATAAGGGAATGGGATATAAACAAATATCAGTTATATCATGCATCGTAAGAAAATGCTCAAGGTGTATAAAGTAATTGATACAGAACATGTCCATATTATTTAATCAAATATGTTTAAGAGAATATATATAAGGAAATGATATAAACAAATATCAGTTATAATTATGCATCGAGAAGAAATGCTCAAGGTATAAAAGTAATTGATACAGAACATGTCCATATTATTTAATCAAATATGTTTAAGAGAATATAAGTGTGGAATGGGGATATAAACAAATATCAGTTATAATTATGTGACTTGTAGAAGAAATGCTCAAGGTATAAAAAGTAATTGATACAGAACATGTCCATATTAGAGCCAATCAAATATGTTGCAGAATATAAGTGTGGAATGGGGATATAAACAAATATCAGTTATAATTATGGGTCGAGAAGAAATGCCTGTATAAAAGTAATCGATACACAGAACATGTCCATTATTTAATCAAATATGTTTAAGAGAATATATAAGTGTGGAATGGGATATAAACAAATATCAGTTATAATTATGCGTCGAGAAGAAATGCTCAAGGTATAAAAGTGACACTGATATGAACATGTCCATATTATTTAATTAAATATGTTTAAGAGAATATATAAGTGTGGAAGGGGATGAAAACAAATATCAGTTATAATTATGCTGAGAAGAAATGCTCAAGGTATAAAAGTAATTGATACAGAACATGTCCATATTTATTAATCAAATATGTTTAAGAGAATATAGAAATGTGGAATGGAGATATAAACAAATATCAGTTATAATTATACATTGAGAAGAAATGTTCACAGAAAAAAAAGTAATTGATACAGAACATGTCCATATTATGAATCAACATGTTTAAGGAGAATATATAAGTGTGGAATGGGGATATAAACAAATATCAGTTATATCATGTGCCGAGAAGAAACGTTCAAGGTATACAATGAGATACAGAACATGTCCATATTATTTAATCAACATGTTTCTAAGAGACATATAAGTGTGTGGAATGGAGATATAAACAAATATCAGTTATAATTATGCGTCGAGAAGAAATGCTCAAGGTAGGTATGAATGATACAGAACATGTGCTCATTATTTAATCAAATATGTTTAAGAGAATATATGTGTGTGGAATGGAGATATAAAACAAATACCAGTTATAATTGCTAAAGGCCGAGAAGAAATGCTCAAGGTATAAAGTAATTGATACAGAACATGTCCATATTATTGAATCAACATGTTTGAAGAGAATATAATTA